>PVIR01018178.1:0-33769 GCA_004026965.1 Petromus typicus
ATCATTTGAAAATTTTTAGAACAAATTATCAGCAAAAAGGCCACCAAAAGCCTTCAGCAGAAACTAAAAAATTAAAAAGCATCTGATTTGCACTAGAATCTCATACCCAGCATCCTCATTCTTAGTTTCTGAAATTTACTCCACAAAATGTGGAAGACATGAAGGATTTTAACACACATACTGTCATTTTCCTTACAAAGCAATGGAGAGAATTAAGGAGAGGAAAAGGAGTGAATAAATAACTTCAGAGAATGAAAAGCTGCTCTGTTTCCCACAGTGACAACGCTGAGATCTGGGTTCGGTTCCCCACTGATGACACTATTAGGAACTGCTAAGATCTTGAGGAGGCTGAGCCTCATGGAAGAAGCTCAAGCCACTGGGACTGCATCTTTGAGACCCTGGTCCTTTCCACTCTCTTCACTTCTCAGCCACCACAGGGTGGACAGGTTTCTTGTGTCACACACTGCCGTTGTGACATACTGCCTTACCACTGACCATGGGCCCAAAGCAAAGGGGCCAAACAACCACAAACTGAAACACTTGAAATTATGAGTCCAAAAATTCCTTTTGTAAAGTTTATTTTCTCAGGTATTTCTCACAACAGAAACCAGCCTAATATAAAGGGATATTATGTGAATATTGCCTTCAAATTTAAATATGTAAAGTTGATAGGTTGAAAGTGTCTTTCCAAATAGCCAAAAATCCAGCTATACAAAGAGAGTAGCTAGTTTGATATATTATACTTACAGTACCAGGAAAGGTTCGGAAGTGGCTTAATCATAAAATCTAAGTTAATCTAAAATAAGGTGCATTTTTCTTCAGGCTGGCAATAATAATAGTCATAAAGAGATTTCATCAACACTTCTCAAAATTAAAAAAGAACATCTTCTAGTCAGGGAGGTTTATAGGCTTTTTCAAAGGAAATGCAATTTTAACAGAGAACAAATGGCAGAATAGAAACAGACTATTTGGAATTCCATGGAGTTTGTGTTTTTTAATCAGCCTTCATGTTGTACCTTGCGTGACCCCGAGAACCAAAGCTAGGGCTCTTCCATTAGTTCACCTTACACATTACCTGTCAATATCTCAAAAAAAAAAAATGCTATATCTGTTTTTTAAAATTTTTGGCCTCATCTTCAAAATCACCCTTCATTGTCTCCTCTGCAAAAATAGATCAGGATCCTTTAGCTTTCCTTTCCTAATGTTAAACTTGCCCAATATTAAATTGTCAGTCAATAGAAGGCATTGAGGAGACATTACAAGAAGTTGAAGGTGAAATCTAGGCTTGGCTGGACTAAAGTTCAACTCTGTTCACTTATCCTGACTCCACCTCATCGTGACTCCACCTTGTCCAAAACAAAAGATCACTCTTCTATCAATCTACAACCACCCATCTTGGTGAGAGCTTCAAGTAATCTGTGACTGACTCCACTTCTATGTTTACACCTTCTACAATTTACTACATAAATGACTGCATTTTGCACGAAAGGTGGAAAAAAGTGTTCTTCAAAACACCCCCTGGAGTCTACAGTGCGATTCCATTTGCCTCTACCCTCCTGAAATGAGTTTCCATTCCAACAAAAAGCACAAGAAGTGACTCGTCAAGGTGGGACTCATGCATATCGCGTAAAAATATTGCTAGTATAGGTGAGTGACTCCCTAAATTGGGCAATACTGTTGTTGATTCTTTTGACCCCACCCTCTCAGCCTTGTGCAGAAAAACAAGTGGAGCTCAAATGCTGAGTAATACTGTAAAGAGCTCAGGTGGGTTTTTCCCTTCTGTAAGATAAGATGGGTATTTTATTCAGTATATACAGTGAATCTCAAGTTATTCTACTTAAGGCTTTGCTAAAGAATACCAGCATCTGAGTCTAAGAAAATCAACTCACTGAGTTCTGGGTCATAATTGCCACCACCTCCCCTTGGATAAAGAGCCAATTGGTTTGAAGTTGAGAATTTGGAGCATGCTGATCAGAAGGCTCAGTACATAGAAAGACAAGGTGAAATAGTTCTGCTCCTTAATATTTTCCTCATCACCTCCACAATAATTCAGTGCTATTAAAACATCAAAGGCTTGAGTACAAGGCCCCTCCTGTGGCCCTCAGTATGGTACTGGGGCTTACTCTTTGAGAGAGGAGTCCAAAGATGGTGCTGAACCCATTTCTCTTCTGAGTTCTTCATCCATTTCAATGCCAAGTTCATCTTCTCTGGAAGATAACTCCACCTCTCCTGAGTTGGTCCAGCCCAAGCCTCCACTTAAACATAGGAGGTCTCAATGCAGGGAAGGAAGTGACATAACAGAAGTAGCTCCTTCAAGGTGGTCGCCCCCTTCTCCCTTGCTGTCTTATGACTGGTCTTCAGACTCTGAAACCACTTTCTCTGATAAGAGAGACACCAATGAACACTCAGTATATTTTTCAAAGTTTCATAAACCAAATAAGAGTTCAGATCAACTCATACTGGCTTACCCTGTAATACAGGAAGGCCCTGGGGTCCCTCCCTGGGTACTTCACTCTCCAGAGGTATGGAAAGTATTTCATCAGGCAGTACAGGAACATGGTCCACAAAGTCCCTATGCAACACAATTGGTGGATAATTTTGCTTACAACACAAATTTCCCCAAAGATTGGTTAGACATGGCCCGTGCCTGTCTGTCTCTTGGGGACTTCCTGATGTTTAAAGCAGTTTACAAAGAAGAATGTGAACAGCAGAATAGAAAAAATAATGTTACTGGAGTGCAAATAACTGTCCCCATACTGAGAGGCATAGGACATTATTCCGAGGTACTACAGCAGGTGGCTCAGCCTAGAGTTTTCTATGACCAAGTGAGCAGTTGCACCCTGGAAGCATGGAGAAAGATGTCAATTACTTTTAGCCTTCTTTGTGAAAATTAGTCCCTAAGCAAAATGAGACCTTCCCAGATTTCTGCAAGATGGTCATCGAGGCAATTACTCCCAAAGTGAATCAATCTGAAGCTCAACAGGCATTGATTCAGTAATTGATCTTTGAAGAATGCCATAGTAATATCAAATCTTTTTTGGCACCCATTAAAGATAAGACACTCAATGATTGGATCATAGCTACTAAAAATTACACACAAAAGACCCTAGCTGCAGCCATTACTCAAGCATTTGCTGCAACAGAGCCTTTGCATACTCAAAATCAACCAATGGGATTAATTTGCTGGGGCTGAAATAAACCTGACCACACGTGCAATGTCCTGAATGGGGCAGTAGCCCAGGAAGGGGGCAAGCATGTCCCTACCATCCCTGTCCTGGATGTAAAAAGGGTTACAGCTGGAAAAGGCACTGTCAATCTAAGTATCATAATGACAGTACCTCTCTCCCAACTAATCATGTGACAGCCAATGCTCCCCCAGCTACGGTGCCTCTAAACTTCAAGGGGGGCAACTCCCAGCCCCACTAAAAGGGAGAAAACTCATCTCTAACCAATTGACTAACTCATATTCTGGTCAAATAATGTGGATCACGCCCACTGACATGTTTAGACCCAGATTAATCTTTTTCTGCCCAGGAAAAAAATTTAACATGCTTATTGACACAGGGGCTGATAGGACTATTTTGAGAAAGAAAGAAATTCCCCTAGATAGGCAGCTAGTGCCAGACCTACCTGTTATGGGATTTGGAGGAATCAAACTGTCCTTGGTTACAACACAGCCTATACCTTGGTCTCACCCTGATTAACATAAAGGCACCTTCTTCCCTATCATTCTTAACATATGAATGATATGTTCTTAACATTAACATTCTTAACATTAACATTCTTAACATATGAATGACATATCTAACAATTTACTAGGCAGAGACCTATTAGAAAACATGGATGCAGTAATAACTACTGATGAAAAGGGTTCCCCTCAATGCTAAAGACCACTATTTGCCTGTACCATGCACAAACACTCTCCATAAAAATTAATTGGAACAATGATATGCTGATTTGGATTGAACAGTGGCTGCTACCAAAGGTTAAATTACAGGGGCTTTATAATTTAATACAAGAACAATTAGATTTAGATTTAGGACATATTGAGCCTTCAGTTAGTTCATGGAACACCTCTATTTTTGTCATCCCCCAAAAAGAAAAAGGAAAATTCCATCTATTGTATGATCTCAGAGCTATTGATGCCGCTGTGAAGGATTTTAGCACTACCCAGGCAGGACTACCTCTTCTATCTGCTATAACTGTAGGTTTTCACTTATGCACAATTGATATTCAAGACTGCTTTTTCTCTCTCCCTCTCCATGTAAAAGATAAAATGAAGTTTACCTTTTCCCTCTGGTTGTAAATAACGACACTCTTGACCCAAGGTATCAGTGGTGTGTACTTCCCCAAGGTATGAAAAATAGCCCCACAATCTGTAGGTAGCTGTTTCCCAGGCTCTCGCTCCCTTGATTTGTAAGAGTAATTGTGTTCTTTATACATACATGGATGATATCCTAATAGCCTGTCCAAAATAAAATGACCTTGAAGAGATGATAAAAGAAGTTACTCAGCTCTTACATAGAGATAATTTTCAGATTCAGTCTTCTAAAATTCAAAGGATTTGCCCTCTCCCATTCCTTGACACCACCATTGATTTACCTTATCCTTCTCCCCAAGTGCTACAAATACACATTCCTTACATTCCCACTCTAAAAGAATTGCAGCTCATATTAGGACAAATTAATTGGATGTGCCCCTGACTGTGTATGCCTACTAAGGTTCTAGAGCCCCTCTTTGTGGCCCTACATGGTGAAGCCTACCCTTGTTCGAGAAGTCAGCTATCTCCTGATGCTGTGAAAGCTTTGCAAAAGGTTAATTATGAACTTCAGCATGCATTATTAATGAAATATAATCCTTCCCTTGCTTCACTGGGGCTTATTCTGCAGCAACATCCATAAGCCTCACTGGCCTGTCTGTGGCAAAACCAAGGGCTTGAACAATGAATACATTGATCATCCAGCTCTTCCCATAAAAAGATATGTAACTTTGTTACTCTTGTGGTTCATCCACAATTAGTTCATCCTAAAATCAAGGAAACATGCCTTACAAGTCTTTGGCACAGAACCTGACACTACTATGTTACCTACAGAAACCTGCCTTGTTCCTTCTCTCTTGTCCTCCAGTGACACCTTTTGTGCTGTGCTGGAAGGGTATTCAGGCCAAATAGGTAACCGTTATCCCAAACATAAGCTGTTAACAGAACTTGTGAATTTTCCCTTAAAATTCTTTAATCCTATTTCCATTCAGGCTGTCCCCAATGCCCCATTAGTCTTCACAGATGGCAGTCTTTTTAAGTATGGATTTGTTGTAATAGACCCAAAACTAAAAAATAAACCCACATTTAAAATTCAAGAAACTTCTTGTGGTTCTCCCCAAGTAAAAGTTAGAGCTATTGTGATGTCCTTAGAGCATTTTGCTGATCAAAGCTTTAACCTACTCACTGATAGTTCATATTGTGCAGGCATATTGCCCACACTTCTTCACACTATCCTCAAAGTATTAGCAGAAAAACCTCTAGATGCCTTGCTTATAGAAACACAACTTCTACAAAAGCACAAGTTTATCTTGTATGTACAACACATATGTACCCACTCTGGTCTTCCAGGACCTTTGGCTGCTGGAAATCACCTTACTGAAAGTGATTTCAAGCTTTCCAGCAGTCGTCAAAACTCTAGCAGTTGGTAGCCATAAGCTTTTCCATCAGCCTGCTAAGAGCTTGGCTCACATATTTCCCTCCCTGACCACAGAACAAAGCAGGCAAATTGTCCACACATGCAGTACCTATGGCCCCCTATTATCCCTTGATCCCCTTCAGACTCCTGGTGTAAACCCCTGAGCTTTAAAGCCCAACTTTTTGTGGCAAATGGACGTCACTCATGTTGCTGCCTTCAGTAAACTAAAACATCCATTCCAGCATTGACACTTGCCCTGGTTTTGCCTGTGTGACAGCAGCAACAGGTGAAAAAACAAAAATTTTCATATTTCACTTGCTTCACTGTTTCTGCACCACCATGGGACTCTCCTATAGAATAAAAACTGATAATGGACCTGCTTATACATCTAAAGTTTTTAAAAATTTTTGTGACAGTTACAATATAGTTCAGATTACATTCATCCCTTATAATCCCCAATGGAGGGAATTATAGAAAGATTCCCTGGCTCCTTTAAATGAATGCACTTAAAACAAGAAAAAAAAAATACTTCACTAGCTACTATTCCATCTGATAAAGTTCATTTAGCTTTATTCACTCTTAGTTTCCTTACCTTTGATGATAATCACTTGAGCCCAGCCATTAAGCACTGGGAACCATTAAAAGGCACTTCTTGTGCCCCACTCGTACTGTGGAAAGACCCCCTTAACCAAGCTTGGAAGGGGCCTGAACCCTTATTGACAACAAGGAGAGGATTTGCTTGTGTTTTCCCTCTGGATTCTGAAAAACCTGTGTGGGTTCCTGTAAGAAACGTCAGACCATACTCCACCAATCCACAAGGTGGCTGTGCTGAGGTTGGAAGACACGCAAATCCATCCCTGAACCCATGATGGTCGTTATGCTGTGCACTGATCTTACCACTAATAGTGCTAATGTTTCTCAAGATATGCAAGCATGGTCCCTTGTCTCTAACCACCCCCCTCAAAATAACTTAATAATGTAACATACAAGTATCAAGTGTTTTTACTTCTCCAGATTCTAATCATAGAGATCTCTATTATTTGATCTATGAAAAATTTTTGACCAGTCTTAATTATAATTGAAGCCTAAAAATTATAAAAGAGATATTACATTTAAGTTTGGCCAAGTATATTTGAGTACACTCTAATTTTATAAATTGTCTTATATGTTTGTTTTTTTTTCTGTTCATCTAATCATACAATGTGTCTAATTGTTTTGAGCTCAGAATAATTTTCCTTTTCTTTCAGTCTTAAAATTTTCTCCCTAAAAGTTATGCAACTATAATTAAGTCAGATAAATGTTTTTAAAGGCATGCCTTTCTTCCCAAAGGGTGCTAACTGATTTAAGTGATGCTCAAATTTATTTTATAAAAGTACTGTGTGTTTTCCCTTAGTTGTTGTAATCCAAACAAGTTATTTATTGCCACAATCTGGTTTTTCATAATAAATGAATAAAAAAATAATAAATATTCTCTCATTTAAATAAAATCCCTTAAAGTGGAGATACTCCTAAGTAAAATTCCCCTTGGTAAACAGAGGACCAGCTGCCTAGAACATAATCATTCTGGTCTCTGTTCACTAATGGGACCACCAATATTTTTACAACCCTATGGAAAACTCACACCAACAAATATTGCCTCATTGTTATTGCAAATTGGTTGCACTGGTCATAATCAAAGGTTTTACTTCTAAAAATGTTGTAAAAATATTTATATTGGTCAAATTCTAAATGCACTATTATTATAATGAGTTTACATTGGTCATCTTCAAAATACTAATTTCTTTGAAAAAAAGAGGGAGTGTTATTACAAAGATGCTTTTGGTGTAAAACTATATTGCAGGATGTAAGGTTTTATATAATTGTGATACTTGTTATTGCTGCATTAGTGGTGTACATGATGTGTCTATGCTCCATAATTATATGGGCCTTCAAACATTGTACATGATATTTGCCTTTTGATGCAGATATCTGCTTTACATTTTGGGAGAGCAAGTACATCTAACAATGGCTATTTTACAGTAAAGACATTTAAGCACACCACAAAGATTATAACACAATTGTTATACTAAACTATTATATTTAGTCTGTTAATTCTTTAGTTAAAGCCCTTTTATATTAACATTAGACAGTTACTCAACCTAGACAGTTATTGACCCTACAATAACTATGATTGGCAACTGCAAGAGCCACCTGTTTTTATACCTAAATGTCTTTTATACAGGAGATTTATAATAGTATTGATCCTCTCTCATGGGTATTTAACAACTAAAGTTTAAGAGACCCAAACTAAAAAGGTAACTGAGCTAAAAAAAAAAAAAAAAAAAAGCAGCTAATATTGTGGCCTCAGTCCCTCCAAGGTCAACTATGACTGAAGATCCAAGACATAAAAGAAACTTCTCCAAGAGATCCTGTGATTCTACAAAGGTATGCCAAAGGAATGTCATCTAGGAAAACTCTCCTGTGCTTTTACCAAAAAAAAAAAAAAAAAAGCAACATTGGTCAAGCAAGGCTATGACATACCCTAATGGCTGACACTAACAGAAGAGCTGAGAGACTGCACTGTTCCAAGGTACTGCCTAAAGATACTTGTTTAAACTTGTTAGATAGTAAGGGATTAACTTTATTTAATATAGGTCTCACTATAACTTGTTCTTAAACATCCAGTAGAAAAGTATAAAAAAATCATTTTTACTTGCTTATTATTGACTACAGGCTACCAAATTTTTTTTTTCAGGCTACCAAATTTTAAGTGATCATTCATTAATACAATTTAAGTGCTAAACATTTTGTTTTATTAATATCCATCAGAGATTAATCATTATAAAAAATGTCTGTTTCTTTCTACCTCTTTAAATCAATCTTCTGATTGGTAAAGTTTATTGTATATTTATCTTTGCACTTTTATTACAATACCATGCTTTTGGTTGAGGTTTTGGAATCAAAGACAAAAGGGGTATATGAAGGTAAAAGCCAGGCTTGGCTGAACTAAACTTTAGCCATACTCGTTTATCATGATTCCACCTTGGCCAAAAAAAATGACTCTTCAATCAAACTACAACCACCCGCCTCGGCACATGTTCCAACCAATCCATGACTGACCCTACTCATATGTTTATGCCTTCCACCATTTACTACATAAATGACTGCATTTTCCATTAAAGGTGGAAAAAAGTGTTCTTCAAGACACCCCCTGGAATCTGCAGTGTAATCTCATTTGCCTCATCCCTCCCAATCTGAGTTTCCATTCCCACAAAAAGCATAAGAAGAAGTGACTTCCTTTTCTGTTTGGAACATTCTTTCTCAAAAGGCTCTTGAAGTACAGTTAGCTTCCCTAGTACCTGATTCCTATAGTGTCTGTCATATATCTTCAGGGCCCAGCTCGTGAAACAGTTCTCCTATAGTCAGATCTTGGAACGCACAGCAGCCACTGGTAGCTTCCCCCAGCTCCCTCTCTCCAAGTGTTTTTATAGCAAACTATCTCCTCAAAGACATTTTTCATCAATAGCTTCCCCTGGCACTTGAGTAGGCTTGCCATGAGTTCAAATTGGATCTCCATCAACTTCTACTTGAGCTGGACCATAGAAACTTCCTGCCACTGAAAGACCAAAAGCTATTCCTTCTTTTGTAAGTACTTAATCTACACCCAAGAAGCAGGAAGGAGGACTTTTTCTTGATGACCTGACCTCATCCTGAGGAATGGAGATGCTCTATACACCTTCCATCTCTGTTTTCTTTAGAGTTTCTTTACTTCTGGCTATCCAATTGCTTATCATCTCAATTATCTATTATAATTAATTATTATTTACAGTACAGCTTTCATGTTAATATTTCCCTCTGTTGGTGAGACCCCAGCTAAAATCAGATACTTCTGAGAGAACTTCCCTTCATTCAGCAAAGATAAGAATGTCCTTTTAACACTTACAGTGAAGAACTTTTTATGAGAGTTGTATTTTCTCTTCTCAACAGATCACTTTGTGTGAAACAAATTAATATTACTTTTAGCATATTCCCATATGATGCAAGATGAATAATCTTAATTCATTTAATCTTTCCACACATGCTCTTACTGGAATCATTGAGCACTTTTCATAGTCTGTGGGGATCTCTTGAATGTGACAGGGAGCTGTGCAATTCCAGACAGACTTCCAGGCATGCTTCTGTACACTTCTGTTGTAACAATTACATGTCACAAATCATCAGAAGTGAGAAACATGTTGAAGCAAAGGTAAAATTATTAAATAGGCAGAAAAAGTATGTTTGATCTTTATTAAAAATAGAAGTGTGAAGAGACACAAAATGTTAAGCAACCTAATCAACAATAGAAAAGAAGCTGTGAATGTCTAAATAATAAAATAGAAACAAGGGTCTATGGAGATTTTAAATCTAAACTCTGATTTTTAAAGAGATTTATCATTGCCTTTGAAGTTATCTGATGGACCCTAAAGTACATGTTAACCCATTATTTGAATTAATCTTGCTTTTCTTTTTTTCTTTTGAAACAAGCCTAGAGAATTCTTTAATACATCAAGGTCATTTTCTGTGGTAAGAGCGGTAGAATTCTGCAGCCAGCATAAGTTGATTCAGCAGCTGTAATAAAAGGAAGCCATCTGCAGCCTTACATTTAATATGTAAATGAGGGAAACCAATGGAGTAGCATTAGAGGCAAGATCTTAAATTCTGCATGTCTCACTAGCTTTCTGTTTAGCTCTGGTAACATCTGATTCACTCATTCCTACATCAAACACAGAATTACTGAGCATCTGAGGATATCAACATGAAAGGGGATGAAAGAAGAAATATGCCCTGGCCATTTGCCCTCTATTCTCTAGTCTACCATTCCCTTTTGGTTTGAGTTGTTTCACTATAAATCCAAAGTTAGCCAGCTGTCTACTTCCTCCTCTCACCCCAGCTGCCAAGCATTGTGACTGTCCCCATGTTCTCAACTGTCCTGTAATCCTGAATCCTTCTCCTCCTAATACCTTGTAGAGGAGAACCTCAACTTGTTTTGAAAGAAGCCTGAGGCCATACAACATTGAACCCTTCCTCTCATATTAATCAATATCACCTATATGAGAGAATTTTCTTAATATCCTTCACATTCTTAGAATTGTTAATACTTGTCAGACACTTTTCTCCAATTTTAGTAGCTGTCTTCAGACCTACAGAAATAGGTTCACTGACAGTATCTTGTATTAATCAGTGATGTGAATGCCAAATAAAAGCATTTTCACATAGTGGGCAACTGACAGAATGTCCAGAAAAGCCATAAGTGTAGCTCTGAGGCTGTGTATCTGAGAATAGTGCCCAGCCACAGCCCAGAGGCTGCTCAGGGGCTGCTCAGTAACAGTGACTATTTGTCACTATCATCTGGCTTCTTTTAGGAACAAGACTGAGGACTGGGTGCTAAGTTCACGTTGCACCCAAAAAAGCATATATGTCTGTGTTTGCTGCAACAGGTTTTCTAAAGACTCCTCTTGCTTTTTCAATTCCAAATCCAAGTTTAGTACAGGTATCTTTGAATAATGGAAATGGTGTCACCCACAACCAGTCTAGCTCCAAGGGAGCCTCTTCATTACCAGTGTCCAAATGGAAGTCTAGGTGGGTAAAAATCCCAGTACATATTGCCAAAATGTAGGAGGCTACAGAGAAGCTGGGCCACCAAAGATGCAAAGACCCCCAAAGATAGTCATTTTATTAATCTCCTAATATGAAACAGATTTTATTTTATTCTTACTTTTTTGCGGTTTGTTTTTGTTTTTGTTTTTGTTTTGAGACAGGGTCTCGCTTTGTGGTTCAGGCTGGCCCTGAGCTCAGCCTCAAACTCACATCACAGCAATCCTCCTGCCTCTGCCTCCCGTGTGCTGGGATTACAGGCGTGAGCCACCACGCCCGGCACTGTGGTATGTGGTATTGATTGCTGCTGGAGTGAGTTTCCATGCCTAGTATTGTTATGTGGTTTCCGAGGATTGAACCAGGGTCCTTGCGCTTGCAAGACAGGTGCCAGAACCACTGAGCTACATCCCCAGCCCTATTCCTACTTTTAAAAAGTAGCTCGACAGGTCCCTTCTCACATAAAGTTTAACAAAACCTGCTAAATGGCATATAAACCTTTCACAATTTTGGAATGAGGTTTGATCACATTAACTTCATTGGCTTTGGAGCCACTCAGGGTCATGGTGATGTCTTTGTATCTAGTCTCTCACACCTTCCTCACTAGTGCTGTTCAGCTGCTCTGCTTCCTGCTGCCATAAGCTAAGCAGCTCTGCTTCTCCATGCCTTTCTACTGTGATGCTCTTTCCTTGGAGCTGGCCAGTCATGGCTGAATCCTGAGGTCATGAGCCAAGTCATGTTTCTCCTTTTTTAAGCTGTAGGTGTCAAGTATTGTGTCCCATTGATGGAAAAGACGACTAACACAGTTGCCCATTTAAAACATTAGCAGTTTGATGTAAGACTAAATGTCCAGCTTCTGGAACATTGGCAAACTTTGGGCCCATACACTTTTATGACACAGATAAGCTAGAGCTACATCATGGCTGCTCCTTTAAGCAGACTCTGACCCCACCCTCCGAGACTCACCTGCTCCAGTTATTTTCACTGACTAACACCCCCATTAAACATCTACATTTCCAATGTGTGACTTAAAAATAATTGAAAGGATTTGAAAGGAATTATATAAACAAATATGCAATAAATACGAGCAAGTCTTGAATTTTTTTACCCCATCATAGAAAGAAGTTCTTCTGCTTGGCTATGAATGAAACCAAAGAATAATCTCTAGTGTCAGGTCCCATTCCCTAGGGCTAGTCATCTGGCATTGCACCACGGGCGGGGGTCATCACGAGGAGAAAAAATGGTGGAGAAGCCTTTATTGCCAGCGCTCTCAGCCCTTATATACAGCCCCACTTCCTTGTTTTCAACTGCCCCAAACCAGCCCCATAGGGGGTAGTCTTTGTCTATTTGTTTTCCTTTAATGACTGTGGCCCGGAGGGGCTCACTGTTTAGCTGTTTGCATGCTGCCTTGCACTTCCTTGATGGAGCAGGCGTTGTTTAGCCTCAGGGGACCCCACACTCTAGATCCAAGAGTGGCAAGAATGCAGCCCATATCCATGGCCATAATGTGTAAGAATGCCACGAAGTCCCTCAGAAATAAAAATATGGTTGTAATTCTATAGTCAGGAGGCCCTTAGGTTGGAATTAAAGACTTTGTGCACCAAGAGTCCACACAACCATCAGACACCTTCCAGAGCTACTGAGGCTGTGAGAGAAAGGGTATGGATGCCTATCAGAAAGCTCTGGTAGCTAGATCATATTCCAAAGTCAGTATCTTAACTCCAGAGAAGGAAATAACTCCCAAGGCCTATGTTTAGGTTTCCACTAGCCTCATAGAAAGAGAAAACATATACAGAAGTTGTCTTAAGGTGTAGAAAACACAATATAATAGTATATCCTTATCTGAGTTATGAGCAGTTACAAAATAGTCACAGAAGGTCCCAAAAAGGAAGTGGCTCTGTATACAGGACACAAAAACAGCTTTGTATACACCAAGGAGTGTCAGGGGGTCATCTGAGTTGTAGTCCACAGGAAGATGGGCATGGTGGTAAGATGGAGTGTCAACTTGGTTAGCTTAGCAGTTGCCTATGAGGTTAATAAACTATGCTTCTGGATATGACAGAGAGAAAGACATGTGATCTAGGAGTCTGTACTTGGTCCCTCAGCTCTTCTTCTGGGGTGTCGTTCTCCTTATCAAGAGGTGATGAGCTTTCCTTTGCAACTCTTTCTGCTGTGATGTTTCTGCCTTGAAGACAGAAGACAGCAGCCTGAAGCTTCTGATGGCAAGTCAGATAGTCTGTGCTGCTTTCAGTTGTTCATATTGGCCTTTGAGCCCAGCAACAGGGAAGCTGACAAATGCAATGACAGGGTCCATGTGGAAAATGGATTGGAGAAGCAGACACAAAGACAATACCAATCAGGAAAAATAGGACAGACAATGAAGTTTTCTTCCAGGCAGGAAAAATGACTGACCAGAGACCTATATATTCAACAAGCTGGAGTAGTAGCAAAGAAATTAAGTTCAGTTTTGGATGTGGTGACTTTGAGATATCCATGAGATATTCAACTGACTATGTGTACAAGAAAATGGATAAACTAATCTGGGACTCTGGAAAGACTTTGGGGTATCATCAGCCCAGATATGATGAGTAAAGCCATACAATTTGTTGGATAATTCTAGGACTGTGCCAGTGAGAAAGAGATTGAGAAACCTATATTACAGGAAGATTTACATGGTGGTGAAATAAGTACCTGCAAAAAGCGGTCAAAAAGGAACTTCTAGAAAAGGCATCATCATAGGAAACCAGGAAAACAAGCTTTTCCAAAAGTGACAGAAAATTTTAGAGGCACAGGAAAGATCAAATAAGTTTTAAAATATATGTATATTGGTTTGATGGCATAAATGCATGAATTTTCAAGGCCAGATCAATTTTTATGGGTGGTGGGACACAAAATGTTGCTATGCACTAAGAATATAGAGGTCAGGGAGGAAGTTGAGACCTATGTAGAACTAACACCAAAAACATTTAGCTTTTAAAGGAAGAAAGGCATGGCGCTATAGCTGGAGGAGTTTGGAAGTTACAGAAGAGTGATTTTTAAATATAGCAGAGAATTAAGGATGTTAAATGAAAAAAAAAAGAGTGGGTATTTTTTCTTCAATTTTCTTGGTCAAATATTAATACAGCACATATTGTGTGCTCTTTTAGAATTACTTTATCTGTAATAGCTTATTTAATTTTCATAACAAGGCAGAAAAATAAATACTATTGCTGTCTCAGTTTTCACTGGAGACATGGAGAATAGCAGCTCAAGTCCATGCAAGTCCTAAGCAGTACTTCAGGGATCTCCCTGGCAAGGTTTCTGGGGCCCTTTCACTTCCTGGGGCTGACCAGGCTTGCCAGTGGGAAGACAGGAAGACCTGGAACTCAGAGTAAAGGCAAGGAATAAACATTAGGAAGGTTCAAGCCTCTTCCCACACAATAAGTAATCACCTTGCAGGAGAAACACAGGGTAGGACAACAAAGAGTTTTTCAACTAGTGATTTCAGTTTTTCCCTAAAGAGACAGTACCATGACCAAGGTAGAGGCAGCGGAAGCATGAACTGGGAGGACACAAGCTGTTTAGTAGCTGTGAACCACAGGGAGGCAGCTGGCTGTAGAAACACAACCCGCGCTGGCAATGAGGGCATACCAGTGAGCTTGGTCAGCAAGAGCTCGTGAGCATTGCCATTGAGGCCTGCTGCGTAGTCTGAATGCAAAGTGAAAATCTGAGGCTCCCTGTTCAGAAATCTGGGAAAAGGACTACAGAAGAGAGTAAAACAAGTAATGTTTTCTTTTTTCTGAGTTATGATAGAAGAGATATAGATAAGTAGAAAGCAGACAAGGAAAGCTGTACCATTAAGAAGACTGCTACCTCAGGAAGCAATCCCATTTGCCCCAGGTTATCCATATCTGCCATGCATGTCTTTATTCCCTGGGCTCATTTGTATTCCTCTGCCTGGTTTATTCTGTGAACCAAGACAAGTGATGATCTGTAACAGAAACCTAGAGGAGGAATCTACAAATGCCCAGTAAGTGACTCGAAGCAGAACAAAGCTTAAGCTTCATTTTGTATCACTTAGTATCTTAAAACTTTGGATATAGGTATATTTCTTCAGGAAAGATTGGCAAAAGAGCGATATTTAGTCCTCAGTTTCCCTAACCTATCCCATCCCTCTTTAAGACAGCACCTACAGTAACTAAAAAATTTCAGAATACAGGGATATCTGCTTGCTAGATTTTATAATATCTGGTTCTAGACCCCCTTATAGTAACACCTAAAAAGTTCTCAGCCATTGCCCTAAAACCTAAGATCCTGTTGAATTCCAGTAGACTCTCCAGAGCTGTGAAACTGGAATGGAGACAGTGATCAAACCGGACTCCAGCCCAAGGTGACACACCATGAACTCCATCTCTGCTCTTTGTTAATGAGGCATTCTGAACTTCCTTACCAGCCTATGTCTCCAGGCAGTTACTCTAACTTGCGTCAGATCTTGCTGTTTCTTACCATCTAATTCTGCCTAATCAACCCATTTCTCTCACACCGAGTGTACTGCGATCCTTTTTCTGTGATAGAAGTCATGAGCTTACCGCCTACTCCATGGGGATAGATGAGTTGAAGTCCCAGTCTCTTCTTTCACTAGACTTCCTTAGACTCCAGGAACATTTTGTAGATTCTCTTTTGATTTGTGATGGATTTTTTTTTTTTTCTGTTTAACACCACATTTTCTCGGGCATTATTACAGACAACTGTTAGGTAAAAAATATCCCAGGCAGTCAGACAGGACTGGGCCTTTAAAAGAGTTACTACAGAAGACGAAAACATCTTACAGCTATGGCCAGAGGCATACCTGTCAAAGGTCAGGCCTCCAAATAAAGATGGAATGGTCAAGCCTACATGCTTCCCAAGGGATAAGCAATAAATTGAAGGTTACACTATGAATGGTATCACTTGGTTCAATAAAGTCTAGACAGACATCAGTCACCCAGGTGGGTGATGAGAACCTCCTGATCCATCCCTTTCTAAAACTGTCCTTGCTCACTATATATATATATATATATATATATATATATATATATATATATATATATATATATTTGCTGTATGATCTGCTTCTCCATTAGATCAGGAATACCTAAGCAGCTCTACTTGTAATCTTGTTCGTTGATCATAGTTTTGATCCATGTTATATCCACCTTGTGATTTCTTACCTACCTCATGATTTTGCTCTATAAAACTTCCTTTGGGAAATGAGTTCATTGGCAACCATGTCCCTGTCTACCTTCAGGTGTTATCTTTCTTAGTACATTTCTCCTGCTCTTAACCTCCACTGTTCTTTAGAATTCATCCTTCAGTTTTGGAGAACACAAACTCAGTGTGGCTGATATCAGCAGGTTGGGAATTAGCATCTAGGTGGATGGGAGACTGGGTTCAAAACAATGTGTGAGACACAGAGGGAAAGAGCCTGGAAAAAGAGGTGGCCTGAATCACATGTGACTAAAGGACAGGAAGTTCGCCGTGAATAGCTAAAATGATAGGTCCACATGGAAGAGCCACGGCTCATGTCTTCTGTGAAGGAAGTGGCAAGGCCAGTTTTGGAGGGAGGAAGAGGAAAAGAATTATCTATGAACAAACACTGAAAAAAGTACATCAAATGGTTAGTATTGGGGATTTGAGTAATATTTTAATTACTCCATTGTCTTGTTTTCCTAAATTCTTTTTAGCTTAAAAAAAAATCATGTCATAGTTGTTTCCATCTACCTGTGTTTTCTTTCCCAAAATTTCAGCTACCTATAGTTAACCACAGTCTGAAAAATATTAAATGGAAAAGTTACAGAAATAAACAATTCTTAAATTTTCAGTTGTGTCCTGGTCTGCATTATTGGGTGAAGACATCACCATCCTGCCTGTTCCATCTGGAACCTGAGTCATCCCTTCATTCAGAGTGTCTCCCCTGTATGCGCTGCCCATGGTGAGTTGCAGCATTCATCTCAAGTGTCATGGTATCACAATGTTTCTCTCATTTTATTGGATCATGTCCCCAAAGCACAAAAGTACTGATCCAAAGGAGGAACCAGGGTGTAAAACAGGACAGATTACCATGTGGCAATGCTGCAGACCACATGGGATAAAACACTATCTATAGAGACTTCAGCCTTCTCACGGCTCACAGGCATTCATGCAAGTATTGGAGCATAACTCCTGAGAATAACAGGGTGTCTCCTGTAGTTTTTTTTTTTTTCCCCCAAAACAGTGGATGGAGTATATAGAAAGGGAAAAGTAATAACATTGTTCTTATTCAAAACCCTCCAGTACTGAGTTCATCCCAAAAGAACTGATTATGGGGGCCACAAATCAGATGAAATCATATAGTCAGCTGCCACCCTCCCTGGTCTGGCAGCAGTGGCTTGCATTCCTCTGCTTTTTCTCTGGTCACTACTAGACTCCAGGCAGAGGATCTTCCAGGCAGCAAAATTATTGAGTAGGGGTATAATTCGATGGTAGAAGGCTTGCTTGACACGCATGAGGTGCTGAGTTCCATCCTTGGCACAAGAAGGAAAGCAAAGAAAAAAGAAAGAAAGGGAGAGAAAGAGAAAGAAAGAAGGGAAGGAGGGAGGAAGGGAGGGAAGTAAGGAGGACAGAAGGAAGAAGGGAGGAAAGGAAAGAGAGAAAGGGAGAGGAGGAGGAAGAAAGGGAAGAAGAAAAAGGAAGAAGGAAAAGGAGAAAAGAGAGGTGAGGAGAAGAAGGGAAGGGAAGAGAGACAAAGGGAAGGGAAGAGGAGGGGAGGGAAGGGAAGGGAAGGGGAGGGAAGGGAAGGGAAGAAGCAAGTGAGAAAAAGAAGTGTTTGTTTTCAGGTCAGTATTAGGACAGGCTCAACAACACTTGTACACATTAGAGCAGCCACTAGAGAGGCTTTCTGAATCTAATACTCCAGCAAACATCCTCTACCTTCCCAACTAAAGAGTTCTGACCACCCAGGCCCTGGAACTCCTTTCACTAGGAGGAATTCCAAGCTCCAGAAACAAGCAACAAGGCATTTAACAGCACATTTTCAACAAAACTTGTGAAGAGATATATCAGAACTGCAACATGGAATTATTTCCTGCCTACTGGAGACAGTAGAGTTATGAAACCATAAAAAAAAATCTGTGTAGCCTTAGGAACTGTCTTACCCTTCCAGGGTGAGACATTTTTTGGGGGGAAATTTTTCTAAGCCTTTACTACTTAGATCATATACCAGGTAACTTTTTTGTATGTTACTGAAGTAGTGTATGTTGTGGTTCTCTGTTTACATTCAGAGAAAACATCACTCCCCAAAAGTCAAGTGAAAAGGGCTGAGGATTTAGCTCAATAGTCCCAGTGCCTGCCTTGCAAGTACAAGGGCCCTGGGTTCAATCCTCAGTAACTACAAACCATAGTGCTGTGCGTGGTGGCTCACACCTGTGATCCCAGCATTCAGGAGGAAGAGGCAGGAAGATTGCTGTGAGTTCCAGGCTCACCTGGGCTACATAGTGAGCTTGAGGCCAGCCTGAACTACAAAGTGAGACCTTGTCTCAAAAAAAAAAAAAAAGTCAAATGAAAAATAAGCCTGTGGATTTTCTTTTGGAATCTCAGATACTAACTAATCTAATTGTGCTAATTCCTTCCTCACATAGCTACCCACAAAGCCCCGACTTCCTTCAACAGAGAATACTTCAAATTTACTTTTCTCCAGTTTAACCATCACACTAACTTTCATTGTTAGATAATTTTGAAAACCTACCATCATTAGTTTCTACTGTAAAGGAAATTCCTTAAAGAGACAAGTTTCTGGAACACTTCCAAATAGATTCAGTTTATAATATTCCATATAATGAAGGAATTATTATTGAGAAAGAAATATCTGATCCTACACAGACAGAAGATCCCGTCAAGTTTTACAATTGCTCTGAAACATTAGCAAAGGATTGAAAAGTGAAAAGACCACTCTAGCAACAAGTCCTTTCACGCTTCCTTTGTGGAATCTTAAAAAAGACAAGGGAGAATTTGAGCACTTCGAGACTGGCATTGAAAAATTAGCAACTATGCAATTTAAACAAAAAAATAGCTTGAAAAAATTATAGGCTGTTCCAAATGGATTGGATTTATAGAAAAATGTACACCTTTTTATTACCTCTGAACTCCAAGAAGCTGAACTGAATGAATATCTATATTGAACCAAGAATAGCTGTCTATTTAAACTATATGAAATAGTGCCGACTTTCATGGCTCTTAAGTAAAAATTCATTTCCCTCACTCTTAAGACTAAATCACATTCAATTCTCTTACTGTATGAAGTGATTGCGACTTGAAGACTTCTATAATCTAACTTTTGCTGATGACCTATATGCTTTAAAAAGATGAGCTGCCTTCTCCCGAAGAGAATTGGCAGTGGGGTTAATCCAGCTTATTTGAAGGGCTGCTAACTCTGTTCCCTTCCAAGTGGGCTTAACACAGGCCATAGGTATGAGCATTTTTCTCAGAACCTTTGAAGTAGGTGAGGCTTTAAAGATCATCTAGTACAACGTCCCCTTTGCTTCATGACTTTCACACACTTCCAAGTGAATCATTCTTTTTCCAAATGTACAAAAAGTACAAAAAATAACCTTGGAAAATCAGAAGTGCATGATTGGTATGTAGAAATAGCAAGCATCCTCTGGATCAGCAACTAGATGGGAAGAAAACCTTTGAATTTGTTAAATTTTAAAAGATATCCTCATAATTGATTATTAGAATTTACACATTCCATTTTGACCCACGCTAAATGAATATTCACTACATACACACTATACAGTCATATATATATAATATTATACATATAATCCCATCATAGAAATTCACACTCATATTTCTCCCAAAGAATAATAAAGAAAAACTATCCTACTTTTAAAACAATTCTTGATTTTCCACAGTGTTTATATTATGGTAATTTTCTCCTTTTTATATTTAAAATGGTAAATATTGGAAGAGTATCTAAAGTTTAATACAGACTCAACTCATACTTAAAACAGTCAGCATTGGTTCACCTTCCATGAAAGAATGTTTCTACTGCCTTCCGGACACTCCTGCTCACTGGAGCCCATTTTCAGTACCTTCTGCCCATGGTTCCTAATCTCAAAGTCCCAGCATTGAAGTTCCCCAGGATCTTTCCCTCAGCTGCTTCTCTTCTCTGCTTTCCCCTCACTGATCCCATTTCATCTCGTGACTTTAAATGTCCCCTCTTCCTCAGTGGTGTTGCATTTATATCTCCAACTCTGAACTGTCACCTAGACTTTAAACTCATGTATTCATCTACCTGCTTAATGTCTGCATTTTAATGTGCCATGATTTTGATTTAAAATATTCTGCAAAAGCCTACTGTGAAAGAGCTGAGTGCCAGCCTATGATACAACTGGGAAATGGTGGAATCTTCAAGGGTGGGAGTTCTTGATGGAAGGAAGTTATGACATTGGGGCCCATTCCTATGAAAGAAGTACTATGGGTGCAAAGCAATGAGGCCAAATTATTCTCAGCTAAACCGTGGGAACCTTTGAAATCATGAGCCCTAGAAATCCTTCTTCCTTCAGGTTGATTTTTTCAGGTATTTGGTCACAACAGTGCAAAACTAAAACAAATGTCCTAATAGAAATCTCAGACTTAACATACACAGACTGACCCTTGAAATAAGCTTCTTTGAGAATCATTCTCTGTTATTGGCCACTTCACTCTTCTGAACACAAGGAGATTGTGTCAAATCCCTCTTTCTCTAATACTCCCATAATCCAGCTGGTCAGCAGATTATACTCAACATCACAGAAAATATGAAACTAAACCACCTCTCCTATGTCTATCATTCTTTTCTCATTTTATTGGAGTATCTTCCAAGTGATTCTCTTTGTTTCTGTCTCTTCACAACACTGCGTCCACCATTCTCAACCAAAATGGCTTTTTATTCTTATCTAATCTCTTGTATTAATTAATATTTACGAAGTTCTTATCTTACTCTGACATGGACTATTTCAAATTTACTTAAATCAGTTACTTAAATTAATTCACCTATGCTAAAACTCCAGCCACCTTCCAGGGTGAGCCATTTTCCTACAATAACCTGTCTGTGCAAGTACGCCTGCACCTACCATTATTTCTCTGACCATATTCCCCAGGGCTCCCCTTTTTCATTCAGCTTTTGTCTATATTGACACATCCTGGCTGAGTCTCAGAAACTCAAGAGATCCTTTTGCTTTCCAGACTTTGAATTAGACTCTTTTCCAGTCACAAGATTTCCTCCCTTGCTCAATCTTCACCTTCTTCTGCTCCCCAATCACCCTAGGAAACCCAAGAGTTTCCGAGTCCCAGAACTCACAAGCTGTCATCTGAATCTTTGTTGTCCCCTTGTGGGGAGAGGCTGGGTCATTGAACCTGAGTGCAATAAGGAAGGGATTTGGGGGAATAGCAGTCCCCATGCTCCTGGAATGTGTGGTTAAAGTTCAGAGCAAAATCATCAGGACAGAATTAAGAACAGGGACATCTTCCAGGGACATCTACCTTGGCCAATGTGTTCCCTCTGCCCCACAAGACTATTTGCACTAGGGCATGTGTCCTATAACAAACCATCTCATTCCAGCCTTATCTCCCAGTGAAAACTCCCATACAAAATGTTGGAAAATGTCTTTTTCCTATATCTTTGTTATGTACTTGAATTACTATTAAGTAACCACAGAGGTCTTGGTTGCTGTTTCCTTCAGGCTCTCCCTCATGCCCAAGGAGATGTCCCTTTGCATTCTCAGTGATTCTATAAAATCTTATTTATGAGTCATATTTCTCATCCTCTACACAGTCACAGTCACACACTGTGGCACCCACTCAATATTCCTTTCTGGAAATTTAATTCTTCAAGTGATGGTGGTGGAAGGTGGAGGCTTTGGAAGATGACTAGATCACAAGAATAGAGCCTGAAAAGTGGATAAGCGACCACTCTTTAAAAAGAGGTACCAGAGAGCTTCCTTGTCTCTTCTACAGTGTGAGAACATCATTAAGAGCCATCTGCAAACCAGAACATTGATGTGCATTAGACACATAAAATTCCGGCAGCCTGGACTTGTACTCCTGCCCTCTAGAACTGTGGAAAATAAATGTATGTTGTTTTAAGTCACTTAGTGGATGACGTGTTGCTAAAGCAGCCTCAGTTAACCAAGACACGTTCTTCCTTTAGTTTCCTCTTTCATTTATCTGCTTTAAATAGTTTCACAAGTTGCAATCTGAGTTCTTTGCCACCTAGTAGAGTGCACGCTCCATACAGGGAACTACTGTCAGTCATTTTTATTAGCATTGTCAGCCTCCATATTTGCAGGCACCACACCCCCAGGTTCAATCAACAATGCATCAAAACTGCTCATTATTAAACATGTGCTTGTGCTGACTATGTACAATCTTTTTCTTGTCATTATTCCCTATATAATATAGCTCACAAGTCATTACATAGCATCTACAGTATTTTCGTTATTATATGTCATCTGAAGGTAATTTAAAGTACACCAGAGAATCTGCACATTATACACAAACAGTCTGTTATTTCATGGAAGGAACTTGACAGGCTGTGGTTCAGTAGACCAGCCTTTCATTGATACTGAGGGACAAAGCTGTGTCTCTGGTACTGGGAAAAAGACCTAGCAAGACCTAGTGAATTATTAGAGAAGAAAATTTAGATGTAAATGATGAACATTGGTTCATTAGTTGATGTGAGGTGCAATAACCTTTGGAGAAGGTTGGTTTTTAAGTTAGATGCTTTTAGATTATAGCCTTTGATTTTTACTACTTTTACAAATTTTGAAAATTCATCTTTCAGCAACATGGAAAAGGAGAAGAAACACTAAAGATGTTTCTCTGCACAAGAGAAACACTAGAGATTAAGATGATGACCTCTTTTTTATTGCTTTTGGTTCAATTTTGTACCTTTTTAGAAGCCAACGAATTGATTATTTCTGACCTTGGACAGAATTTCATTTATCAACTCCCAACCTTGTCCAGCTTTTAAAATTTTATTTCCCATTGAACAAAAAGATATAAAAATCTAAGGTCACTTGTGAAACTATAATTTCATTATGGACAGTCATGAAGATTGATACAGTTAATATGTATTTAGTTTACCTAAAGACTGTTTCCCAGAAGTCTGTCTGTCCATCATCCTAATGGAATTATTGTTATCTCATTCAGTGTATATTGAATAGTTGAGCTCAAATACTCAAAGTATCTTATTTTATTATCTAAAACTCAATTGCATAGTATTTACTTACTTCATTTACTGTCTTGATTTAAGAAACCAAGGTCAACAAGATTTTACAGTCTGTCTCTTTCCAACATACATGTATATATCCAGGCACAAATATAAATGGTTTGAGAACTTTTACAGTAGAAAGGGAAGATTTAATTCCATATCTGAAGGAAGAATGAAGACTGGAAAATAAATTCCACATTCAAATTCAGAGGCTAGTTAGAAACAGAATAGAACTTTTACCTAATTTAGAGTACAATTCCTAGTTTATGCCTAGAAAAAGTATTGATCAGCCTGGCATGGTAGATATGCCTGTAATCCCTGATTCAGGACACTGAGACAGGAGGATCACAGCAAGCTTGAGGCCAGCCTGGACTGCATGGCAAGACACTATTTCAAAAATCCAAAAAGAAAAGAAAAAGTACTATTCTTTCAAAAACAATATAAATTAATAGACACTGCCAATTATGTCAAAATGAACTTGACATGACTTCCGTCTACCCATAGCTCACAGCATGGTGGTCACAAAACTATAAAACTAAGAAAACTAAGAGAATTTCTGTAAAATTGAATTCAAAAGTGGAAATCCCACAGAGTTGGTGTTTTCTTCATAAATGAAGAGTTTTGGGAGTAATGTTTGATCTACAGGTTGATCTCTTGTCTCTAAAACAGAAAAAGAAAAAAGTTATATATATCTTCTCTTCCACAGATCATAACACTTTTCAGCAAACAGACTCTGGTATTACTACTTAGTGTGTATCACTAAAACAGAACATAAAAGGATAACAGTGGCTTCATTCTGTGGCGCTGAAAATGGGCTAAGCCGAAGGATCAGTTTAGAAATCATGAACTGAAGGTCATAACCAGTACCAAGCTTACTAACAATTTTGAGAATTCATAATTTATCAGGCAGGTGCTACATATCTATAATCTCAGCAGCCTAGGAAGCTGAAGCAAGAAGATTCCAAGTATGAGCCCAGCCTGAGCAATTTAGGGATATAAAATTACACTGTCTCAAAAATTAAAAAAAATTAAAGAGGTGGAGATTTAGCTCAATGCATCTGTAGTGGGCTCAATCTCCAGTATTGAAAAAATAAGGTGCACCACACAAGTAACTGAATGTGCAGGTGCACAGAAGCCCAGCTCACCAAGTTCATTTGCCCTCAGTGGCATCCTTTGGCTCAGAGCAACAGATTAGTTCTCCAAGTGAGGTGCAAGTTAAGGAATATCTCTGAATTCCAAAAAAATTAAATCTTTTTCTAGGAAACTATGTCCCATAAATCCATACATTCTAGGTTTGTTTGCTGCAAATGTTCTGAATTGGAGGTATCTCACTTAACTCTCCACAGCTCCACTCCCATCAAATAGTAGTAATTAGGCTGGTTATTAACATATTTATGAGAATATTATACCTGTACTCCAGTCAACTCTCTTTCTTGGACATAATCC
This sequence comes from Petromus typicus, assembly GCA_004026965.1. NCBI lineage: Eukaryota > Metazoa > Chordata > Mammalia > Rodentia > Petromuridae > Petromus > Petromus typicus. Next base: position 24,982 of record PVIR01018178.1, read on the forward strand.
TCACCACCTCTTCTTGAGTTACTTAATTGTAACTCAAGAGAAATGGATCTCAGGCCCCCTTCTTTCCAGTGTTCATCTGTGACATAGTAGATAAAAAATAACAGTGACTATTGCCAAAGAAATGAAGTCTGAAGCTCTTAGGGTTTTAAGCTTCATCAATGTATACAACAGTATCTAATAGTTCTCTGCAGTTAACACAACATCTTCTTGGAGATGCTTGTGAAAAGACCCATAAATAAGGATTGCCAGGCCTTTAATACCCTTTTAAAATCTATTTATTTTATATTAGTGCAACTGTTAACTAGTCACAAAGCAAGACACTTTAAAATGAAATCTAAAGCTATATGTAGCTTACATGTGTTAATCTTGATTAAAGATGAAATTTGATAAAGGCTGTTTTTACCCCACACATTAACCAGCTATAAAGCAAAGGCCTTTATCAACACCAGGAAAAGAACTGCAAGATAGAATATGACATTATGCAATTTGAAATGTAGTGTTCCTTTATGAATGAGTTCTCAAATTGATTGTAAAGTTAATCTAATGAAAAATTTTAAAAAGATCTTGTGTAAGAAAGAAACTTCAATGCCAAACAGCACAAGTTTGAAATAGCAAGACAGCTTGGAAAATAATGCCTCAAATACAACCAAACACAGTCCCTTCACAGTGCCAATGAAGCAGTCATGCCTTTATCACAGGATATCATGTATAATTATTGTCTACAAATTTATGCCTAAGTTTAACATGCATTAAATTGAATCTCTTATGAAAGTTCTGCTTTTCTCGAGAAGCTTTCTCCTTGTTCATCTGGTTCAAGTTAATGATCCCTCTGGAACTGCAGCGCTGGAGCCGGTGATTTGCCAAAACACTTGCAGCATCAAGATTATGGTGCCCAATGTTAGCTTATTAAAAATGGTGCTACTGGAAGGTAGTGAGCTTCATACACTCTCATCATTTTTGTGACGTTCTCCCAGCCACCGTAAAGAACAAATTAAACACATAAGGCCTTTCACCTCAGGACAATTACAGTTTAAAGAAGTCTAGAAACTCAGAAATACGCCAAAATGACTATTCCAGTTGATCCAGGAGAGCTGATAGGTGTTACTAAGTTGGATGATTGGACCAGAGCAAGATGTTTTCCTGTACCCAGTGCTTACCTGGATCCTAGCCCTGTTAATAACTATCTATTGGGCCCTCACGCATCATCTCCTTTTACTATGGCTCACTTTTTTGGTCCATTAAATAAATTAGATTTAGATTCAATGATACATGGGCCCATTCAAGTTCTAAGGGCACGGAGGAGATACACAACATAAATAGAATAAGACAACTAGTATATACGATGTTGGTATCACGGACTGTGTTATTAAGTCCCCAAAACTAGGTACTACACAATATGTATTTTGTATGGAAAAAATAAATTCCCTTTCACTCATCAAAAATCATATGAGTCACTGCATAAAGAAAGAATGAGAAGGATCTTGACTCTGGTTCTTCTATAAATGTAATGTGATTGCTGTGGCCTGGATGTAGTTGGCACCAAGTTCATGTGTTGGAGCTTGGTCTTCAGAGTGATGAAGCAAAAGTGGTAGGGACCTTAAGTAATAGAGTATTGTAGGAGTGGCTGAGAGCACTATGCTGAGAAGAGATTAAAATATTTCTCCTCAGGAAGGGTTGTTATAAAATGGCAAGACTGGCCTTTGTTATGGTTAAGATCTAAAACTGCCTCCCAAAGCCTCACTCGGTCATCCATGCAGCTTTAGGAGACCAGATTGTGGGGATACTGCAGTGGGTGGAGGAGTCATGTCAGAGAGGGTCAATGGAGGTGTGATTCAGAAGGGTGCATCTCTGCTGACCCTTTGCTCTGCTCCCTGTCCTCCATGACCTCCGCAGCTGTCCTCCCAGAAGGCCCTTCCACCATGCAGCTTCTGCCCACTTTAAGAGAACTGAGACCTTTGAAAACCTCTCTTTTATTTGTGATTGTCCAATATTGTGTCTCAGTAACAAAACACAATACTGGACATCATCTTTTGACTTCTTTCTCTGGATTTCTGGCTCCTGGGATTTTCTCTCAGGGGTTCCCACTTTTAAAGTGTTCCCCATCAGGGGCCACACACAGAGTCATCTGATTTAAACTTTTTGAAAGGGACATTAAAAAAAATCTCAAGGACTACTCAGATCTGAATCAAGGGCTCTGTCAGCAGCTGGATGAACTTTGAGCATGTTGGAAGGCTCACTTACTGTCAGTGTCTCTTCCTGGTACTGCACACTGAACACCAGAGTTCCAAGGTCTCAGGACATCTCTCCCCACTGCTAATCATTGCAAAGAGAATATTACTCAGGAGCTAAAATGCCAGATCTTTAAAAAATAAAAGAGTAAAGCTTAAGCTAAATGCTAAAGTTAGGTAATTTTTCTCTGACTCTAAAAATAAAGAGGAGGGAAAAAATTCAGCTTGAGTCTTTTTTAATACCTTCTAATGGCAAAAGCATTTGAATTTCTTAACTGGTGCATGAGAGAGGCAGAAAGCAAGATGGGTAGAGATTTAAATTCAATTCTTTTCTTCTATTGTATAAGACTACAGCATCAACAACTGGCTATTGAGAGAAGAGATACATCATTATACTTATTTATAGCATTAACTACTTTACATTCATCCACAGAAGTGAAACTGTAAAAAAAAAAAAAAAGTGATAAAGGGAGTGTGTAGTTCTTTCATTAGCTTGTCTGTAATACTGGATTGGTCCATAAATTAATGTGTATAAGAGGATGAGGGGGAAAAAGAATTCAAAGCTCTGCCATTGTAATTACAGTTCTTTAAATATCAAAAGACACAAAGAAAGATTCCTTTTGAAAAGCCTACCGATTCTCTTGGCAAGACACTATTAATTACTTGCATAAATCTGCAGTTTGTACACCCAGAGCTATGGGTGACATTATTACATTATCCAAGCTTTTAACAATCCCCATTGGTCTTGCTGTGTGTTTCTTAAAATTCCTGTTTACCAAAGTGATCCCTCCGTAAACTTCAGCTTCCTGCCAGGAGGGAATGGGTAGAGCTCTGGGACAACAGGTATCTTTGAGACCCTTGCATTGTCTACAACCCCCACAATTCAATTAAAGAAACTGTACCATGCAAATTATTAAATTAGGCTGGAGATTGCCATGAGCAATAATAATATCACAGTCTTATTTAAAAACAAGACATATAGCTTCCATAAACAGACTATTTATAAACCAACCACATGGGTAAATGGAAAATACAAAATGGGCCTCTAGTCTAAATTAATAGCTAAAGCCCCAGAGTAAAGACTGAGTAGTTATTGCTTAGAAAACATTTGCCTCCAAATTTCTAGCTTTTATATGTACACTTAATCAACATTTCTTTTTTGAACATCCATAGCAAAGCAAAGTTAATAGAATTAAAATCTAGTCCCTGGCTCTATATTTTTGCAATAAATACAACTCTAGGGAACATCCTCCAAGCTGCTCTAGAGGAGAGAGGGGGAGTGTGTTGCTTGACAAAATGAAAACCTAAATTCAAAGCAGCAAATATGTCCCCTGCTGTGCCCAAGTGCCAATTTTCAGCTTTAACCATGCACAAGAAACTTCTGTGAATTTTTCAAAAGTAACATGGATTTATGACCAAGTTGAATTGGTCCATTTCACAGGCATCGCAGGCAACAGGTCAAAACCTAAATTGCCTGAAGAACATCAAGCTAAGGAAAAAATGGTAAATGGTCTTCATCAGGGTTTAGCCAATACATCGCCAGTGCTTAGACTTAGCTCAAGTCACACCCACCTAACTGTGTATGCCAATGATCCAAGAATTTATCTGAAAGATAACCCCACTCACATAGTCATTAAACTTGACGTGACACCACTGAATAATGCAATAATGCTCCTAATTAACCAGCACCCCAATTAACTGTAAGTCTTGGCCATCAGCCAGATTCTACTGACATATCATGAAGTTTGATCCTGCAACAAAGTAGAACAGCTCCTGCTATGGTTTGAAGGTTCCCACAAAAATTCCAAAATGGAAATTGAATCCCCACTGAGAGGTATTAAGTGGTCCCTCACTAACTGATCTGTTGTAAGAGCCAAGTGCTTCTGGCTAGTGCATGCAGCTCTCTTGACAGGTGATACTTACTGCACTCCCTCCTGGAGCTCTGCAAAGTCTGCACTAACGAGAAGTCCTTCACTAGATGGAGCTCCTCAGCCTCCAGTCTCCCAGATCATGAGCTGAGTAACCCTTCCCTTTCTATAAATGACCTAGTTTATAACATTCAGTCATAGGAACAGAAAATGGACTAAAACAATTCCTTTAAATTGTCAACCTAAGATAAGCAACAAAGGAGACTGGCTTTCCAAATAATAATGTTTTCTGGAAAACCAGGGGACTGCAATCCAGAATATGTGTGCCTTGGTAGACCATGAACAAATCTTGGCAGGCAAAGGAAAGTAAAGGATTTAAAAACAAACTGAGGAGGATTATATAACTGTCTTGAAAAATTATTCTTGGTTACAGGCATTACCTAGAAGGAAGAAATACATCCATTACAGGAACAGTTTCTGAGCAGTATCTTCATCAAAGTAATGTTCATTTGAGGTTGTGGTAGACTTTCTACAAGGTTTTAGTCCTCAGATAGTTGTACTATTTGTTATCACAGGTATACTTAGATGAGACCCCTTCCTAACTCCATTTTGTTAGACTTGTACAAGAGTGACTCCATCTTGGTGACTTTTAAAATCTTCTGTGCTTCTAAACATAAAATAATACAGGATTGCTTTGAAATCTGGAGGCATGACAGAAGTCAAGAGAATGCAGGTATGTATCAGTAAATAATACACGTGAGTACAAATTAACACAGTAATAGAGATTACAAGCTAAATGTGGGTTTCAATATAAGATACTGTTATATTCATTAAGAACTTGCTGGGAGGAGCCAGGCATTTAGCTCAATGGTTCCTCACAAGGACCGGGGGTTTGATCCCTGGTAACCACATACCACAGTGCCAGGAGTGGTGGCTTCCGCCTGTAATCCCAGCACTCGGGAGGCAGAGGCAGGAGGATTGCTGTGATGTGAGTTGGAGGCTGAGCTCAGGGCCAACCTGAAATACAAAGCGAGACCCTGTCTCAAAAAAAAAAAAAAAAAAAAGAAAAGAAAAGAAAAGAAAAAGAAAAAAGAACTTGCTGGGAATATCTCAATGTCCTTGCTGAAGGACTGTAAAATGTTCCATCTGATCAGTATTTTGTCAGTGTTCTGAACCTACGCCTTTATTTCACTATTGAAAAACACAGACAGATGGAGAATATGCATGATTTGTTCAAATTTTCACCAGTAATAAATGGTAAAGATTCAAATCCCGTTTGATCTCCTACTCAAGGATTCTTTTACTACTCTGCTAGAAAATGAATACATTGATATTTATTCTCCCTGAAGCCAACAGCTGCTTTATTTTTCCATGTTAGTCATGATATATCTAAGGAAATATAAAAAGAAAAGAAATCAAAATCCAAATGGAAACATTATGTGGGATAACTTTTTAAAAGAATATCTGGAAGGAGGAGGAAGAGTCACAAACTAAATCAGTCATTTTCTTCCTCAAAACGTTTCAGTGAAGTTCACTGCTCTGATGATGAAATTGGAATTCCTGCCTGGCCTTTCAGCCGCTGGTCTCCAGGGTCTCATGCACCCTTCTCCCCAATCCCCATATGTGGTGGTCACCAAGCTTCTCTCAGCTTATGATGCTACCATGTCTCTCCCCAGGCTATGAATACCATTCTTGTTGTTCGTGTGCAACTCACCCAAAGCACAGAAAGAGTATTCAGTAAATACATGTTGAATAAAGGAAGCTATGTATGTTAAAATTTTCCAGGGTATAAACCAATAGTAAACTTTTAGATGTTTCCTCTATTATTGCTTACTGTATTTAGAATCTGATTCTTTCATACTATTTCAAAGGGACAGATTATGGCTCGAAGTGGAACACACTGCACTACACAGTCACTTCTGGATGAGCCAAGGGAATTAGACATGAACTACTAACACTATCACTGATGCATCTCCCACACCATCAAAATGAGGCATTCTTAAATCCTTCATTTATCAAGAAACACAGCACTATTTCTTGTACCAGTAAAGGAAGAAGAAAGGCATTAACAATCTAATTTCTTTAATTTCCTGCCCTGCAGCAGCCAAGTTCTCTTGGTCCACATATACCTCCTCTTTGGTCAGACAAGTATAATGGCACTGATGATGTCACTGTTTCCTCTCTGGACATTATTTGATTGAAGGAGCTGGCTTTATGCCAAGTGACTTTTTCACAGAATACAAAAAGGACCCCAGGATATTGTCCAAGCCGAAACCTGGAACATGAATCCTTCACCCTGATGCAAGTTTGGTCCTTCCATGAACCCCTCTTCTCCTTTACTTTCTGAGATAATTAAACTCATCTCCCAAAATGATGTTTCATCAAATTCCAGGCTTGTCTCTTTTGTGTGTACATATTTATAAGAGTGTGATCTGGGAGGAAAGCACTAACCATCTCATCTTTTTGGAAATACCATGTGAATAAAAATATTTTAATGGACATGATATGTTGCCTAGTGCAATGCCATTTTTATCTATATATATAGAAAAGAACAATAGAATTTTAAACCAAAGTAAACATGTTATGTATTCATGTATTCAGGTCCCTGAGAATGTGTGTGTGCATGTGAAACTCTTTATTCCCCAATTCGAAGAGACTAAATCAATAAAAAGGACAGAAAGATTAATCAGTATAGGAAAGAGAATATAATGAGGCTGAGAAGAAGGAGGGGACAGGCCTGAATCACAGGGTGACCTTGAGGAAGACTCAATGAGGGAGCAATCCACATAGATTTATGTTGAAAAGACAGTTCACACTTATAGTGTGAGAAGTACAAATGTACTTATGTGGAAACATATCACGCCAATTGTACATTTTCATTTCCGTACCTCTGATCTTCTGGAATCTGGTGAGATTCCCTTTCCCAGCTTAGCTCGCCGCCAAAGATAGAATAACTCAGCCGCTGCATACTTCTTTCACACACACAACTACAAGAGCATCAGGGCAACACATACTGTAAATGTTACCTTTTTTCTTATAACAATAGCCAAATTTTTGTGAGTTTTCGTCAAGTCACATATAGTTCTCCTTATCCCTGTTTTGCTGCAGTTGATCATAAAATGCTAACAATGGCAATTAATTTAATTTTTTTTACATCAAATTTTTGTAGATGAACACAATGACCTAAGAGAACTATTCAAGGTCAGGTAGTTAGCAAATGGAAAAGTTAGACATTGGAATGGAAGTAAAGCTTCTTGACCTTCTGCTCTTTTCTGCAGATCAAATTTCCACAGGGATTTTCTACCTGAAGACAATGATTAAAAATCCTGAAATGATGTATAGTAGTATTAAGTTATAGCTAACCTCCTTAAACTAAAGCTGATATATTTGTGCTTTCCTGTATTCAAAAGACTACAAAAAATTATTAGAAATAGGCTGTGAAATACTTTTTAAAACCACTGAGAAAAATCATTATGCCAGACAGGGAATGAGAGAAGTCCCAGAATTTAATTTCAAAGTTCAATAAAGCCAATAAGATGATGTTAGCTAAAATATCTGCCTATGATTACACAACTAAGGCCATCCTACGAAGTTAATCTTTCACATAGCAAATCATTTATAGTTTCCATAAATTATTAATAAACTTTTTGTCAGGGTCACTTAAAGACTTGTGGCTGCTGCATAACCCTCCCCCAAAATGTTGGGATGGCAGTCAAAAGTGGCTTATAGATGCACAGGACATTATGTTCTCTGTGTTCTTCCTCTCTGATTATTTTATGCTACATCAGATGTTCTGCAGGGGTTGATAAAATGTTCTTTGTATCGTCTGCTTCAGGTGTCTACCTGTACTCAGATAACCTTTCCTCTTCTGTTCCCAAGGCCAGCTATTAAGGTCACCACTTTCACATATACCCTATATAAGCCTGTGCAAGTCTAATAATCTTTGCTATCAGCCATCAGCTATTAGTCCTGTCAGTTACTTAACTAATAGTTAAATTTCCATCTACTGGTAGGTTACTAGCAACTTCCAGACACCAGCTGATAGTTGGCTACCAGCCATCCACTGGTAAACAGTTGTTTGCCTGCAATCTTCCTTCTGGTCTCAGTCCCCATAAAAAAAATAAAAGAAAGAAAAACTTCTACACCTTTTTATTTAATTATTGTTACTTCTTGTTCCCTCTGTATCTCAGGAAATACTCAGTCTTTGGGAACCAGCAGAAAGTATATATTTGTTGAATAAATGAATATTTGAACTGGTCTTTGAGAAGCTGAATGGAGTCATGAAAAGAAGGGAAGCATGGCTTTGGCCGGAAGCATGAGAGGGCTGACATGTCTGAGGTTCGGGAAGCCTGGGCTCCTGGCCAGCCGGTGAAAGTGCAGTAGATGCACAAGGTATGTGGGAGAGTGGGGTGAGCTCGCATAGCCCTTGACAAGCTAACAGGTCCAGCCTCCATTCTCTAAGCCCAGGAAGACTTCGGGGATTACGCATAGGGACACCAATAAGTACAAGTCTCAAGTTTAGAAATATCGCATCTTTTCTCTGGTATGAGAAAATGAAGATGTAAATGAGTCCTAGCATTGTATGTTATATATTGTGAAATAGAAAATGCTCAATGTAAAATAAGGTGAAAGGGGACAATGTTGAGATTGTAACAAAGAAGTAAGGAAACAAATTTTATATATATGGGGGGG
>PVIR01018179.1:0-33773 GCA_004026965.1 Petromus typicus
CAAAGTTCATTGACCTTAATTATTCCTCAGAGAGCTTATTTGTGATTTTTGCTTAATCCAAGCAACCTATTTATTCATAAATCACAAAACTGAATTTCAGAGAAATGTTGTGGTTTGTTCAGTATAATTGAACACAAAAAGGACAGAACTGGGAGTAAACCCCCTTTTGCTTTCTTTACTGTGGTAAAAAAATACATCATATGGAAGCTACCATTATAATAATTTGTAAGTGTACAGTTCAGTGGCATTAAGCACTTTCACAGTATTGTGCAGTTCTCTTCATTATCCATTTCCATAATTCATTTATCGAATCACAAACTTTGTGACTTTTAAACAATAACTTCCCCCACCCTCCAAACCTAGTCCCTGCGAAGTACCATTCTAATTTCTGTTTCTATAAATTTGCCTATTCCTAGATGCCACATGAACAGCATAGCATAAAATTTGTCCATTTGTGTCTGGCTTGTTTCCTTTAACATAAAATATTAAGGGTTTAGTCATGTTATAGCATGTGCCTGAGTTTCTTTCCTGAGTTTCTTAAAAAGCCTGAATAATGTTCCATGGTCCACATTTTTCTTATTCATTCACTTATTGATAGGCTTGTAGGTTTTTCCCCATGTTTTGGCTGCAGTGAATCATGTTATTATGAAGTTTGGTGTACAAGTATCTGCTTCAGTCCCTGGTTTTGATTCTTTAGGACACATACTTAGAAGTGAAATAATGGGGTCATAGAATATTTCTATGTTTTAGTTTTGAGGAGCCCCTGAACCTGTCCAGCAGCTACACCATTTGACCTGTCACCAGCAATGTACCTGGGTTCTACTTTCTATACATCCTTTCCAATGTTACTTATATTCTTTTAATAATAGTTATTAATAGGAATACAGTAGTTAAATCTACATTTATGGATTCTTAGGATAATTCTATTTTTTAGAATTACATCTGGTGCAATTCAAATGGCAAGTTACAGGACAGAGCTTGATGAGAGCCAGTGTGATTTGGGAATGTGCCCCCCGCCCATTCACAGTAGGGGGTGGGTGAATTCAAATTTTTCTCAGTTGAGGACCATTCCTTAGCAGTTAAGAAGAACAGAAGAAGAAATCTCAGGTCTCAAACATTTTGGTTATGAATTTTTGATGATGTTCCTGCTATCCCTGCTGGGCTTCTGCATTATAAATCTAGAATGTATGTGACTTCAGCCAGCCATCTGATTTCTTTGTCTTTTGTCTCTTCCTCTAAAAAAAGAGTAATGACATACTTTCATCATAGGATTCACTGGAGGGTCAAGTGACTTATAGAATTTCCTAAAGCTCCATAAATGGTATAAAGCTGATAAAATTTCTCTTCACTAGTAAACTGCAATAATAATGATAACAATTATTTTAGACTAAGCCTAGTGGGGATGTTGCAGATGGTAGTAAATAAACTTGGGCCAGAATTTCTTCTTACCACTATCACGATTCTTTCTTAAAAATCCAAGACTTATTTCAGGGCTCAACATAGACTCAATGGGTCCAGGCAGAATATATCTACCCTGATTAAGGCATATATTATTTCTTTTTTACTCTAGAGAATTTTGAGGAAAAGAAATAAATAAAAATGTATTCTAGTTTGCAGAGGCCACTATGATGTATAGAGCAAAGGTGACATTCTGAGTTTACTGTGCGTGAGTGAAAAAGTTTGAAATGACTCATCTGGCTTATTTTCCATAATGTCTCTGAACTGGTAGAGGTTCTTCATGGGAAAAAAAACAAAAGCTTGATTACACTGTTTAGTGGAGGAGGCATTTTTCTCCATAGGCATAATAATGTCCATATTAATATATATTATACCTAAAGCATATTAAATTAATACATCATCCTATAGCTCTTTCATTTTTCTCCTTGGTTCTCTGGTAATATTGTTTTAATGTTTTATTATTCACTTTGCTATTTTAGCCAGAGCAGCATCACTTGTTAAATTTGTTGTCTGTTTCATGCTTTCATACCTTTTCTGGGTGCTGAACTGTTAGCATTCTAACCTAATAGGGCTTTAATACAGATTGAGGGAGAAACATATCAAACTGAAATTAGGGTACTGTGAGGGTGCTTCCAGGAAGAGTCTACCATGGCCTCCACAGTACAGAGAATCCCCAGGGACAAAGAACACTGCCCCAGGAGGAAGGAGAGCAGCTCCTGGAATCCCAAAGGAGCAAGTATAAAGAGGGTCACTTTGAGATGAGCAGACGTCATTGCAAGGGGTGAGAAGCAATCAGTCAAAAATGACTCTGTAGAGAGGGAACAGATAGTCCTATATTTCTTTTCTCTTCTTTCAGTTCCGTCTACGGACTTTCCACTTGCCGATCCCTCAAAGTATCAGAGTGAGAACCCATGATGAGGTCCCTCCATGATAGCCTGAGCTAGTCCGGCAGTCTGCAGAAACGCGGGGGAACCGCACTACTCCCTCTTCCTTCTTTATTACCTCCCAGGCAGGAATGAAATGCTTGCATCTCCTGCTCCATTGTCCTTTCCCTCTTGCATATCAGACCTTCCTTTCCAGTGACTTCTTCCCATCACTGGTCATTTTACTCACATTCCTTAAATATATAAACACCCAGCCACACATTTCTTCCATGTGATACACTTATCAGCTGTTTTAAAGAAGTCATGTATAAGACTCAAGGACTGTGACTGTGTGAGCCAGGTGAGGAGTAAAACTGATGGGAAAGAAGCAAATGCCAGTGTGGTGGAAGCCTGGTAAGCTAGCACCAGAAGTCGCTGAGCAGTACAGCAAGAAACCAGATTGTGTGGGGCCCTGTACATTCCAGAAACAATTTTGAATTTGTCCTGCCACACTATCAGTGGCTTATCTAGTCATAAATGCTGTATAAAAAATTATTCTGAAGCTCAGTAGTATAAGAAGAACCATTTTGCTTTTGCTCAAAATTTTGTGGGCCAGAAATTCAGGCAGAATTGACTGGCTATTTCTCATCTCAAGTCTCTTACATGGTTATGGGCAGTTGGTGGCTGGAGCCTCAGCCACCCGAAGGAAGTCATCCTGGGCTGCAGTCAAGACGTGACCCTTGTGACTGGCAGGGACATCGAGAGCCCACATGAACCTGACAAATGGAAAGATTGTGTGACTTTTTAGAACAGCTGTCTCAGGACAGGTATAGTTTTATATGTCTGCTCGCTTCTTGCAGAGTAAATTTCTCAAAGAAGAAAATAGATAGGAGCTTAAAGAGTTTTTTAAAAAACCTTCTTTTGGGAGTCATATGGTATTACTTTCACTGCCTCTATTAATCAATTAGAAAGAAAATCATAAGGCTGGTCATATGTTATCTCAGTCTTTTTGTACTGCTGTGACAGAATACCAGAGACTGAGTAACTCATAATGAATGGAAGTCATTCTCATAGTTAATGGAGGCTGGGAAATCCAAGAGACAGGTGTTGGTATTTTATCAGAGCTTCTCACTATGTCTGCATATGGTGGAAAGCAGACATGCATAAGACAGTGGACTCCCTCCCACAACCCCCATTTGTAATATCATTAATGCATTCATGAGGTCATAACTTTATACCTCTGAAAAGGCTCCAGTTCCCAACTCTGCAGCACTGGGGATCAATCTGTTAATGTGTGAATTTCAGGGGACACATTCAGATCATAGCATATGTCATCAAATCAACTGGCAAATGAGATTTACAGTGGAGATCTGCTGAAAATACAATCTCTGGATATGTGGGAACTTCTTGAACAACAGCGATGTGATGTTTTACAAAGATCATTATGCCCAGTATGAATTTTACAGAGTGTAAAACCTGCATATGTGAGTCTAGAGGTATTTCAGGCAGGAAATATTGATGGCTTGGCATACAGTGATGCAGTGGGCTTGGGGAGCAGGGAGTCCACTTGGATTAAATTGGACAGCCTGAGTTGACAAGGGGTAGTGATAGACTGGAGTGGTGTGAAATGTGATGGGGGAGAGCCCCAAGTGTGACTCTCAGTCATTTGGAAGCTACTAGGTAATGGTAGCAGCAATGAAACCATGCTGTCAGGAAGAGGGGTAATTTTGAAGGGAAAAACCAAGGCTTCAGTTAAAGAGAGTGTAAATTGTCTTAGAGACCTTACAATAGACTTGACAAAAGGCCGGCTAAACACTCATGTCTGAGCTCAGCTGAGGATTCTGAGCTGGGGAAAGAAATGGACCGTCATCTCATCTGCATGCTGAGGATATACAAGGCCATGAGAATGAAGAAAATGTACTCTTGGAAGGTCTGTGGGGAGAAGAAAGAAGAAGTATTATGTATGAGAATCTGTATTTGAGTATGTTTTCAGTGAAAGAAGGCACACCCATGGACAACTATACACTATTTAGCTATCATCTATCTATGTACATATTCATAAATATGGTTATACAAATGGCTAACCAATAGATGTACATGGTTATCCATATATATTATTATCTCTATATATAGTTATCAAATTATATAGTTACACATTTGTATGATCACTCTGTGTGTGTGTGTGTGTGTGTGCATACATACACAAACATGTGTTTATGTACACACATATAAAATACACATTGCCTAGGCTACATTGATTAATAAAAAATCTCAGTCTTAAAACAGGGAAACATTAGATACACTTCCCTAATTACTATTCAGAAGAAATGTTTTCCTTCTTGATCCTTTTATACTTCAAAGCCTAACTGACAGTGTCTGATATCCTGTGATTTCTGTGAATATTGTCTGATATTCTGTGATTTCATTTAACTTAAAAATAATTAAACATTAGAAGTGTTATGCTGGAAAGTGGATCTCTGTCTGTTCTAAAATAACTTAGTGAGCATATTTTGTTTACAAGATACCTGGGTGTAAAAGGAATAATATCTATACCTAACTTTAAAAGATGAGTATCATGTGGTTTAATTTATTCTAGATAGTTTGTTCAAGTTCTTCTTTGTTGGAAAAGAAACATTACTTTTGAGTAAATGTACTGAGGTATATTTGCACATAACCTATGCATATCCTTCCTTATACCCTAATGCATCTCTATGTTAAGGACAACAAATATATATATATATATATATATATAGTTGGACAAAAAAATATATATATTTGTCCTATTGTTTTGTGTGGGGAATATAGTGATAGTGCTCACCGTTAGGCTTTCTCATCCATAGATTCAACAATCATTTACCCATAATATTTTAAAAAATGTGTTCATCCTGAGTATGTGCAGATATTTCCCACTTTCACCAAATAATGTAGTTCAACAATAATTTATGTAACATTTACATTGCAGTATTATAAAGTAGAGATGATATAAAGTATTAAAGAAGCGTGCAGAGTATTTGAAAGTACTGCATCATTTCACATAAGGGAAATGAGCATTGGTGGTCTTTGGTTTCTGCAGGAGGTTTTGGAGTGAATCCTTGTTTGATAGAGAGATGATTAGAGTAATAAGGGTACTAGATTAGTAATTAGTAATAAGGGTACTAGATCTTTTAAAGTTAGGTATAGATATTATTCCTTTTACACCCAGGTATCTTGTAAACAAAATTTGCTAAGTTACTTTAGAACAGACAGATCCGATCCACATTTCAACACAACACTTCTAATGTTTAATTATTTTTATAAGTAATAAGCCTGCTCATGATCAAGATAGATGCAATTTTTCTTGAATGTTTTCATCCAAGATTGATTGAATTTGCAGCTGTGGAGCTCACCAATACAGAAGGCAAACTGTGGTTTGCCAGGTCCTAAAATCCAGGGTCAGTTTCCTATTTAAAATTCCCATTGGAACCTCACCTGTAAAGGCAGATGCTGTTCTTCTCCTTTATCACTGTCCAGGCCCTACAATGACACTCAGTGTGTATGCTTACTTATGCATTAGTGTATACGTGTACACATGCAAGTACACATGTACAGGTCAAGAGCACTACAAGTACATGAAATGCAGTTTCATTTTCTATTTAGTACCCTAATGAAAAAGTTTCTTTTTCCAACCATCAATTTTTTAAGCCCTAACTTAAAAAATGAGTCTGAATGGCTCTAACATAATTTTCTTATAATAATCCACATATTTCCACAGTGATATTTTGAGACCAAAATTTTCTTAATGCTTCTTCTTCAGTGTTCAGTTTTCCAAAATGCTTTCTCATTGTCATTGCATAGAACCTGAGTTTAATGACCTAAATATGTGTTTGCATGGGTCACTTCCCCAGAAAATTCACTGTTTTCAGGGCAAGCGTTGTTTTATCTATTAGTCTATTTACTCATCTTAGGCAGTGCATACAGCTAGTTCTATAGGGTTTTCTATAATTTCACATTTGACTTTTATTCCAATTTGAAGATGACTCTGTCAAAGGACTGTGGGAGGCATATTTTATCACATGGTTGCATTTAATAAGTGAGAAAATAGTGACAGAAAGACATTCTAAGACTTATTTAAATTTACTCCAAACTGGAGAAATAATAACTTTTTCCTTCGTAAGTTTTCTTTTCTTTTTTTTTTTTTCTTCAGGTTTTTTGAGACAGGGTCTCGCTTTGTAGTTCAGGCTGGCCCTGAGCTCAGCCTCAAACTCACATCACAGTAATCCTCCTGCCTCTGCCTCTCAAGTGCTGGGATTACAGGTGTGAGCCAACACGCCTGGCACTGTGGTATGTGGTGCTGACTGCTGCTGGGCGTGAGTCTCCATGCCCAGTATTGTATGTGATTACCGAGGATTGAACCCGGGTCCTTGCACCTGCAAGACGCGTGGGAACCACTGAGCTAAATCCCCAGCCCCTTCATAAGTTTTCGTTTGTCACCACCAACCTGCTTCTTCAAGTCTGTTCTCCAGGCCATTTCTTGAGTTCTCTAAACACATTCCTGATGCTTTTAAAATAGTGATTATTCAGGAACATAATAACAATGGTGGCTTAAGGGAAATTATTGGAAGTTATCTTAAATCCTGGCTCTCAGACCACAAATAAAGTAGAAGAACATGGAGTATGGCTGGCACAAGATAGGTAGGCCTTATATTTTTAAGGAGAGAAAATGCTTAAAGCCTACTGTAGTTTTTAGAGTTATGTATATTGAGACTGAAATAAAGATCAATAATAATGGAGAACATTGTTTTCACTTTAAAAAATGAACAGTTTTCCAGAGTATATTTTAAAATAATTATACTGAAAGAAGATAGATACATATTCATAAGAATACACATTATGCTGCTCCATTTATATAAGGTTTATATTTATATAAATAAATTTATATAAAATTAATCTGTAGTGATGGAAAATAAATCAATGATTGCCTCGGGGTAAGAGGATGGGTCCTTGTAAGGTAAATAGGAAGAGATTACACACTGAGGGATGATGGGTATGTACACTGTCCTAATTGGTGGATGATTTTCTGAGTATGCCGTAATTATCATATGGTGAGTCCAAAGTGTGAATTTAACCTTGTGTCAGTTACAAATCAAGGCTGTTAACCTACAGAAAACAAGTTGTTAAAAAAATAATAGAATTAAGACAAAAAGAGACAGTATAACTGAGCCATTTTTGTAGGGGAACATAAAAATGCAAGAAATAGAAGGAGAAAGAGATCTAGCAAAGATAAGAGTATTTCAGATGTAAATTAAGTTCTTAATCTTCTCAAGCATTTAAGAAAAATGGTTGAATTTATACAAGAATATTTTCAATCATCTAAAATTATTGTTAATCAAATCTACTAAATTTTGTTATTCATCATGCTCTGAAATATGTCCTGAGGGTCTGTTGTTTACTATGTGCTGTACATAAGAATTACTTTCTTTTAAGAGAAATAAATCTCCACAAATAAGTAGAAACAAGGTAATGAACTGATTATATATTCTGTGGGAGAAATTTCCAGGTTTTTTTTTTTTTTTTAATATAGTGAGCTAGCAAGGGTTGAGGTTCCATACCTAGAGACGACTAATAGAAATAATAAAAAAATTCACAAGGGTTTCTGGGATACAGTGTCAACATATCAAATGTATAGAATTTTCCTAAACCAAGAACAATCAAATACAGATGTTATGAGAAATAAGACACCACTTACAATAATAATGGCAACAATTATATCACCATCAGACATCCTTTATAGTGCTAAGAAGTTACAAAGAATAATAAAAAATTCTGAAGTTCTTTAAGGTTGTAATTAAAAAAAAATCTATTGATGAACCTCAAATAGCAAATTGAACTATGGAGAAATAACTCATGTTTTTAACTTAATTTTCAAATTAGTTTACACCAGGTATCAGCAAATGAGGACTGAGTGGTCAATTCTTGCCCACCTACTTTTATTTTCCCTTTTTCTTTTTTTCAGTACCAGGCACTGCACTTAGGGCCTTCTGCTTGCCAGACAGGCACTGCACCTCTGAGCTGCACCCCCAGCACCCATCTCCTATTGTAAAAATTTTTTTATTGGAGTATAATTACTGCCTTTGTTTATAACATCTTTTTTTTTTTAATTTTTTTTTTTTTGAGACAGGGTCTCACTTTGTATTTCAGGCTGGCCCTGAGCTCAGCCTCCAACTCACATCACAGCAATCCTCCTGCCTCTGCCTCCCGAGTGCTGGGATTACAGGCATGAGCCACCACACCTGGCACTGTGGTATGTGGTACTGGTTGCTGCTGGGTGTGAGTCTCCACACCCAGTATGGTATGTGGTTAACCAGGGATCGAACCCAGGTCCTTGCACTTGCAAGACAGGAGCCGGAACCACTGAGCTATATCCCCAGCCCTTGCTTATAACATCTACAACATCTTTTATTCTACATTAAGAGGAATAAGTAGTAGCAACAAACTGTGTGGCCTGTGCATCCTAAAATATTTACTATTTGGCTTTTACATAAAAAGTTTTGAGACTTGGTACAAGAATAGAGGACCCTTCTAGAAATGATTCCTTTCAACATAATTGGGAGAGCAAAAATTAGAGTGCCATACCTAGAGGGAAAATAATGAAAGATATTTTATGTACAGAACCTCGGTGCAATTGCTAGAAGAAACAGATTGGATCTACACTTACCAATATAGATTTTATACAGGTTGGACTAAAATGGTTCAGTGACAGCACTGAACCATTTTTAAATTTTTTTTCTGAAAATTAAAAATATATTCCCAAGGATAACATGTTTGCAAGTAAAAGCATGGATGATAGATTAGAAAGACAGATAGTCAATCCTAGAGAGAGGGCATTTGGGGTTGAAAATAGAATAACAATAATAATGAATAAATTAAAAGAACAATTAAAAATGTTATTTTAAGACAGTTTGCTGTCAACCACGGGGATAAATAAATATGAAGAGCGCCCTGTAACCTGCATAATGAAAGGACAGATTCCTCTGTAAGTGATGTCAGAGGACAAGCAAAATAGATATCTCCCTTCTGATGCTGAGAAAACTTGAAAAGGTACAGGAGAAGGCACATTGGAAATTGGCAAAAGATGAATGTTCAAGTTGTAGAGAATGAGAATTGGGCCTCTTTGCATAATTTATGAAGACTATATAATCTTATAAGATGGACCAATCCCCAGAAAAGTTCCCTCTGAGATTGGAAAACTAGATTTTAATAAAGAGAATACATAGTTCTACTGGAGCAGTAGATACTGCGGTGATCTCCAACTCATATGTTCTTAGCTCAGATTTTGAGTCAGAGCTAAAGAGAAGTAATTACTCAGGCCTGACAGCTCTCAGGGCCTTGCTGTTTACATTTGGAGAAAGAACACAGAGATAGCCTGTAGGCCTACATATTTCTTCTTCATGATTTCTTTCCTTTGTTTTTCCATAATCACTTTTGCCTTTGAAAATCGAAAAGATGTGTTCAATACAGACAGGGAGTTAGTTTGGTCACCCTCATCCATTTCAGTACTAGTTTGGAATATGACAAATAAGGATTAAACTAAACTTGAATTCTATGCTTCTCTCTCTCTCTTTTTTAATGTTTTTGCCTCTTAGATTCTTCCTCAGGGACTTAGATCTCAATAGATACAGCAGATCCCAAAACTGGCTAGTTAGAGTTCATAGAAAATTTCCTTTCTGATTTTGGTCTATGAAGTTCTAGAATGTAGATTCAAACCAAAACAAATAAATTCATTGTGACTTAAGGTTTTTGTTGTTGTTGTTTTAATTCAGTGTTTGAGTAGATTCACTTTTGAAGTAGCAACTCATTTCTGTAATGCAATGAATGTTGATCTTTTTTGGGGGAGGGGGCGAAAAGCCTTAATCCTAAGGTTATATATTCTCTCAGGGTAAAACTTGATGTGGTGTTTCAAAACTAACCTTTTATTTGTAAGACCTTTGCTGGATTTTCATGTAGTAAAAGCATGTGTGAATACAAAACCAACGCTTTCATGGTAATAAAATCTATAAAAAGCCAAAATTAGAGTATCTGGCTGTAATAAGTTTGCTAAGTGAATCTTCACAGAAAATGGCTGGTATGAATCAGGATCTTGAGACACCGATGTGCTTTTCCCAAGTGGGACAAAGGATTATTAAGATGAGAGAACAAAGTCTAAGGGCACCTAAACCTTACTACTCAATTGCTACTAAAATACTGACTTTCATGTACATTTAATATTGGGCTAAGATAAAGCATGGTAGTGCTTCAAAGTTAGGCTTGCATATTTGAGTTCATGAACTTGAAAAAATAATTGCATACTTTGGAAGAAAGGGGAAGAGGATGCAGCCAGAACCCTTGAGGCAAGCTGTGAGCCTCAAAACAAAAGGGTTAATAACCAACAAAAATCAAAATTGGGACCTTGAGAAAAAGACTGAGCTCAGGCTCAACTCTCACTACTTTTGGCAGCAGCAGCAGAAGAAACCAAAATACTTGAGCTCACCACACCATTATTTGGTACTAAGCCTCCATACCCCAAATCCCAGCATGCACAAGGCAGGGCAGGTGTCCGCAATAATCCTTGTGCAATAGTCTTTGTAGTTGAAGATCCCTCAGGGTGGGGCAGATATCCATAAGTCCATAAGTCGTCTGTAGTTCCTGACAACACACACACACACACACACACACACACACACACACACACGAGCGCGGGAATGTATTTCACTTTAGAAAATACTTCAAGAATGTGTATCTTATAACTTCACTGTTTTGTTTCCAGTTCCTTAAGAATGGTTAACCTGAGGCAAACCTTGCAAGGCAATTTTTCATTTGTAGGTATAATTCGGAGATTGGTACAGTGACAAAATTAAACAGGAAAGGAAGAATAAAAGCAAATCCAAAGGTAGTGTGCTACTGCTTTGCTATAAGAGAAACAAGTTCTTTATCATGTGCAGTTTAAGAAGCCACTTTGCCTAGGAACAAGTCTTGGAGAGGAGAGAAAGGAGTATGGACGGGCAAGGAATGTATCTAACTACCTTACCTCCTGTTTAATTTTTAGGAGAGGAGGTTAAAGTCTAGATTATCATCCTTTATTGTACAGAGTTATACCCCAGCACACACTTTTTCCACGTGACTTTGCAGTTCTGCCTGAGTGGGCCAGGACATGTATCCTCCCCTCTCCTGTGTGTGCTGGGCTGACCCGTGCAGAGCTTTTCATTGGACAGCACCTTCTGTGCTGTGGACAGAATTTTTATTCCTCACAGTTCTGGAGGCTAGGTGTCTAAGATCGGAGTGCCAGCATGGTCGAGCTCTGAGGACACTTTTCTGGGTTACAAACTGCCCATTTTGGTGTGTTTTCATAGGGAAGAAAAGATATTTCTGTGATGGCTTTTATCAGGTCACCCATCTCACCCGTGAGAACTCCAACCCCTGGCCAAATCAGCTCCCTTAACCCCCTGCCTCTAATGTCGTCTCAATGGGCATGATGACTTCAGCATCTGAGCTTCAGGAGAACACAACGCCTAGCCTATTATTACACTGACTGGTTGGTGGAAACCATGACGACGAAATGCTTTGACAAGGTTATTCAAAAGTTGTAAGGCTTGGATTAAAGAATTCTAAGCTACAAATAGGCTTTAAGCACAAAGGAGTCCTGCTCAGGTCAGCTATCCCCACACTTCTAAGAATGAGTGGACACCTTTCTGATGGGGGAAAGTTCGCACATACTGGACATAAACTGTTGGAGAAATGATTCAACGGCATTTTGTAGTCTTTTATGCTGTTGTGTGAGATCTTCTAGGTCTGAGGAAACATTGCATTTCCCAATTTTTTTTTGTTTGTTTTAGTTGCATGAGGGCATATAACTCATTCCAATCAGCGATGTATGAGTAGAAATGTTAAGTGTGATTGTAGGGGTGGTATAAACCTCAATAGTCCCCGCTCCCTCTGGAATGGTGATCAAATGTCAAGGTCATGATGCTCTGTTACTTTGATTCTCTGAATATCTGTGGTGAGCAGAATCACATTGCCAGCTTTCAGTGGACCTGTGGGGTGATCTCAATGTAAACTTTTGTTGTTATAAGCCAGAAAGATATTTGATTCTGTTAGTTATAGCAGCTTGGCCTATCATTTTCTGTCATTTTTATGAAAGCACCTTATAAAACTGGTATACATCAAGTAGCAAATATCTAGCTTTTTAAAAATTGAAATCTTTATTGGTATGTTGCATATAGGTGTCATGATTGCACTCAACAATGAGAATTTGTACCAGTATATGACACAACTCAATTGTCATTTTTTCCCATAGCCCTACCCACCCTGCCACTCCTACCCCCTATATACATAAACTTTGTTTCCTTTCTTTTTTGTCATAATCTCATTATTTTCTCCCTTCACTCCATTTTGTTTTGAGTATTTTCTATTTCACAGTATGTAACATACAAGTTTTTAAGATGGAGGAGCCTATTATGGTTCAGTTAGCTTATTCTCCATTGAAATGTCTGTTACCATGTTTTCTCATTAATGGAAAAGAAATGCAAGCAGGAAGCAAAAAGTCATGAAAATCTGTGGAATTGGGGGTTTTCTTTTCTGTAGTCTAATTTATGGTTATACATAATCATGCAGGTGGATTATTATTGCACATGAAAAAGTTTGGAAGTGTTGAACCAATAGATTGCATGGAAAGTTTATGCAGAAGCTTCATATAACTGAATACTGTTTTATCCTTAGTTAAAACTTATGATCATTCCCAGCTGGTTGTTCATCTGGATGATAATTTTTGATAAAACATTGACCAAAAACTTGTAAAAATAAAAAAACAGAAGATGAGAAAGCGTCTCAAGAGGAATCAATATGATAGTCACACTGTTTGTGGTCTCTAATTGCCAGTCATCAGAATCATCTGTAGAGTTACATAAAAATTCTTGTTATTTTGAAATAATTTTTAAATCTGAAAAAAATGTTATAGTAAAAGTACATAGAACTCCTATAATCCCCTTACTGATATTTATTATTTTAAAACGCTTTTCACATTCATTTTCTCTCTTTAAAATATGAATATTCTTTTAAATTACCATCGTAGCTACCAAATTACAAAAATTTAAAATTGATGCCCTGTTTTTTCTAGTCTATAATTCTCTTTCTAATTTTATCAGTTGTGTCAATACTGTTCTTTACAGCATGATTTTTACTTCAATCTAAGATTGAGTCTAGAAAATATGTTGCATTTAATTTCCATGTCTCTTTTATGTTCTTTAACTTGTAATTTTCTTTCAACTATTCTTTGTCTTTCATTGTATTGATACTTCTGAAAAATATAGGCCAATTATTTCAAAGAATAATCTTCATTTTAGTCATATCTAATATGTCCTCATAATTAGACTCAGGTTATGTGTCTCTTGCCAGAACACTACAAGAGTGATACATGTTGTTACTTCTGGAAGCATACGGTACTACTGCTTGTTCTTGGTGATGTTAATTTTAAAGATTTTGTTCACTTTCCCTTCTATATGTTACTATTTTTCCCTCTTACAAATAATAAATAGTCAGTTAGGAAATACTTTACTCACAGATCAACTCCACCAATCTCTAGATTTAGTGTTAATTCTCGCCGAAGCCAATTGCCACATTTATCAATTGGTCTTTTTACTCTAAGAGAAACCCACAGTACTATTCTATCTATGCAAAAATATTTGAATTCATCTATGTAACTATTTATTACCTTTATATCCTCCCATTCCTTCTCTCTTTCTATGCATTTATCATTTACTTAGACCTATCTCTATGATCAGTGGGGACTCATGTATTCCTTTTATACTCAGTGGAATGCACAATTAGTATTATTTATTTTGATGCTCAAATTGTCCCAACTTTGGGTAGCAGGAGCTATAAGCTGGTGTCTGTGTCTTTCTTGTGTAAGTATTTGTGTGGGGTTTTGAGAACATGTCCTTACTGCTGCACAGACAGATGTTCCAGCTCATAGTGTACCTGCTCTATCTGGGACCTGAATTTATAAATCCTAATCCTAATTAACTGAAATTAATGCCAGGGAATGTAGTCTACAGAGCTATATATACTTTTTAAAAATTGAATTCTTTATTGGTACATCTTATATACACATTACAATCACACAAAATATGGGGAATTTTTACCAGTATATGACATGAGTTAATTCTCATTTTTACCCATTTCCCTACCCATCCTACAACCCCCACCCACTATATACATATACTTGCTTTCTTTTTTTAAAGATCATACTTTTTCTTTCTCCTCATTACTTTCTCCTATCCCATTCCCTTTGAATATTTTCTATTTCACAAAATTTATTACACATTCTTGAGCTCCTTTACATCTTCAGATTCTCATACCTATATTTTTAATGAAAAATTTCCAAGTGTTTTTTTGTTGTTAAGATAACTATATAAACCAATGTGTTATTTGATAAAAGGGGCAATGAAACACCTCATAATCATGTTAATGATCAGATTTCATGATTTTATGATGGATAGTTGGTTATTTCAGTACTCTGTTTTACAATTTTATGCCAACAAAATGATACTCAATAATTTTCCTGAACTGACACTGTAATTATCGGTCAAGTTTTGTCAAAGTTTTTTTTCCTTCAGTGATTTCCTTCAAGATGGATTCTAATTTTTTCTTACTTCAATGATACTTTAGGCATTTAGTACCCTCTTATTTCCTTTCTCATTCTTCATTCTGTAGCATAAAAATTGGCTCAGCCTACAGAGAACATGATGGACTGTCATTCTGTAGGAAGAAAAGCAAGATGATGGATGTAAGAGCTCCTCCAGTCACTAAGTCCACTGACATTTACTGGACACCCATTATGTGTAGGAAGCTGTGACAGGCACAGGGCAAGTGTTACAGCAGTGAACAGGCCAGCTGTGCTTCTATCTCCTTAGAAACTATTGGTTAATTGGTTAAATCAGCATTGCAAGTGGGAAAACAAAGACTTGTAAAATTGGAAATGAAATCAGAGATTCAGAAAATACTTCCTGAGGAAAAGGTAACTGAGCTGAGAATTGTAGGAAGAAGAGCTGACCAGTGTGGCATTGTGTAGTGGGAAACAGTGTTCCCAGAAGAGGTGATAATGTGTGCAAAGTCCCATGGCAGAACGGAGATGAATTTATCATTAATTCTGAAATAGATCACTGTGACTAAAAATGTGGTGAGAAATAAAGCAAAAGAAGCAAGCAGAGGTAAGATCATATAGATTACTATGAAGTATGTTACATATATTTATCTTAAAAGTAGTGCAACGTTATATCATTTTAATATGCAGCAATCAGTTTCTGTTTTGGAAAATTCATTTTCCAAAATCACAATAATGGGAAGAACAGATTGAAGGAGAAAAGAGAGAACAAGAGGGGATAGTCTAGTAGTAGATGGAGAAAGTATGATGGATTCTAGATATGTGTGTGTGTGTGTGTGTGTGTGTGTGTAAGAGAGAGAGAGAGAGAGAGAGAGAGAGAGAGAGAGAGAGAGAAACTGGCTGGGTTTGTTGGTGAAATAGTCATTAAGATTAAGAGAAAGACAAGTTAATATGTGAGTTCATTATTTCAGTTATATGCAAGACCATCTCGGTACCGTTGCTGATCACAGGTTTACTTTCAGACAGGTTGAATTTGAGGCATACTTTCAACAAATAAGTAGAGAAATTAAACAATCATGAGAGATATATAAATTAGAGATATTTAGTGAAGTTTCAGCTAGGTTTGTAGATGTCTAAACTGAGATCACTCATGTAAAGGGAATTACTTATGGAGCAAGAGAGAGAGGGTGGTGGAGGGAGAGAGGGAGGGAGGGAAGGAGAAAGAGACAGAGAGAGAGAGAGACAGAGAGAGAGACAGAGAGAGAGATTGAGAAAGGAGCTTTGAGAACAGTGCAATGTTTATAGAATTGGAATTTGACCAAATGTTGCCTATGACATTGCTGACTTTGCCAAAAGAAAGCAGAGAAATGACAGAAGAAAGGTATTTTCATTCCATATCCCCCATCAGGAAGCTTCCCAAGTGAAATGTGTTAGAAGTGCTCTGGACCGTGTCTGGATTCCCTGAACAGTACTTCATCTATATAGCTCTCTATAGTCACACTTGGAAAGAGGCTTAGCCTTGGTGAGATTCTTTGCTTTTCTGTCTTCTAGGTTCACTGAAGTCCACACTGATAGGATATTTGTTAAAGAACCCTTTTGTTAATGTTTCAAAATGCTATAAGTCTTTGCTTGTGTTCTTGATTAACATTTTAATTAGGCAGAATTCTTGTCAATTTTAAATTTCTCTTCTTTATACTTAGTAAAGTATTGGCCATTTGAATTATTAAGTTTAGAAGGGCATTTTTTCCCTCTAGTTTCAGTGAATTTCTATTCACTGCATAATTATCAGTAATTATCACAATAATAATAATAATATTATTATTGTTGTGCATTCTATGCCGTATGATGGTAAATCAACTTTGACAGAAAGAGTAGCATGTTTGGAGCTATAGCTGAAATACATTCCTCACTAGCCAGACACCTGGTCAGAAATAGATACTGTGTCTGAACCTAGTGCTTCCTCAATATCTCTTTTATGCCTGGTATAATGAGGGAAGCAACAAGAACAAAACCATTGAGAGGATAAAACCCTTTACTTTTCATACATATCCAAGGGGAGAAAGTATTGAGTATCAGTGTTTATAAATCAATGTGGGTATATTTTGAGAGGCAGACAGCTTGCTGACCTGCTGTGTGTGTATATGTGTGTGTGTGCATGTGAGAGAGAGAGAGAGAGAGAGAGAGAGAGAGAATGTGTATGCATGTGTATATGTGTGTAGTATTGTGTGGCAGTTAACAAGAATCATTCCCTAGGGCTTTGTGGCCATTGTTCCCATTGAAGTACCTCCAACAGGAGCATAAGGAGCAGTTAGAGTTTCAGGATCACTAGGCTAAGCCCTAAAACTAACCAGCTATTGGTCTTTAGCCTTCAAGTAAATCTGTCCCTTGATGAAAATGGTTTTAAAACTTATAAAGTGATTCCAAGTACAAATTGTGTAGTAATATGGCTCTGTGAAATTTAGGTTGATCTGAAAATTGAATTTGGCTAGGATTATTTTTTTCTTTTCTCTAACTGTTTTCAATATTTTGTTCTTTTGTTGCGTATCTGGAACCTTCATAATTATATACCTAGGTGTGGATTATTTTTAATATCACAGCCATTTGGATGGCTCATTGATCTGTATTTCCAATTCTTTTCCTTTTTCTGTGGTTTTCTTCCACTATATCTGTGAACAGTTGTGTTTTTTTTTGTCTTTTATACTGTCTCCTGCTTCCTCGGTGACTCCAATCAGTCTTATGTTGTTATTCTTTGAATCATCTAGGAGCTGTTGGATTGATTTCTCATGGCTGTCATGTTTGATAAATTATGTGTTACTTGTTCATTGGCTGCAATCCTGTCCTCTAGTTCTGAAATTTGGTCCTCAGTTTCATTCATTCTATTTCACAAACTTTCATTCTTATTTTTAATCACCTGGAACTACTTAAAAGGTTCCATCGCCTTTGTTATCTCAGATTCTATCATGCCGCTGATTTCTTCTTTAGGATTATTAATCATATCATTCATTGTAGACAGTATCTCTTTTTTCATCTCAGAGATCAGTTCTGATTTCCATTTTATTAGATCTGCCTTTGTTACCATCTCAAAGAATCCTGGTGATTTAGTTTTAGTTTGCTCCATTTCCCTTTTCCCTGAATTCCCCTGTGGTAATGATCTTTGTATCTGGGTTTTTGAATTTTTTCTTATTTTTATTCCTTTGTCATTGCTGATATTATTCATTTAATTCCTTGGCTAGTGTATGGGAAATGTTTGTTGCAAGTCTCTTTCTTCCTAACATTTGGAACTCTTAGGAGATGGCTATTTCCTGGGTTGTCTTCCTTGGATCTGTAATGACCCTTAAGAATTCACAGTTCTGGCACACCATGGGGCGTATTTGAACAGAGCAATCACGTCATCTTTGTTGACATAATATAATCAGGACCATCAACAGTATTGAACACAGTAAAAGAAGTGAAAACCTTTGGAAATTGCTATTCTGAAGACTTTAACTTCATGAGTTACCTCTATGACCATATGCCAAAATTCAGAATTAATAAAAAATGTTTTTACAACATACAGGTCCTTAAATGTGGTAGCAGTGCCCTTTGGGAATAAAAGGTCACTAAGGAGTTGGGGAGGTAGGAAGATAGAAGAAGAACAAAAGATTAGGGTTAGAGGATTTATAACGATCATATAGACCTCAAGAGCCATATAGATGCCAAAGGACAACAGAGGCTAAAGGGACATATATAAGATAGAACCGACTGAGAACCACAGGACCTTAGAGACTTTTCATACCCTTATAATAATACAGAAAGAAGAGAAATTAGACTGAAACCCTTTCACTTCTAGGTATTGATTCTGACTGGAGCACAGGACAGGGGAAGGGAACAAGAGGAGAACAGGGGGACCTAGCAGCAGGATGCATATAGGAAACTATTTTCCCTCTTCCATAAGGATGAGAGCAGTTGAGAGGAGAGAAAAGTGCAAAGTTGGACAGATTCAGTACCAACAGAATAGAGAAATGAAAAAAGATAGTTACATCACAGTAAAGAAAGAAAAAGAATAACAACAGTATCAGAATGAACAGCAACAATATACAAATGTAAGAACATTAGTCACAAGGAGACAGACATCATCCCTTGTCTAGATTCTGAGTACAATGCCTGAGTTGAGCTCAGATTTAAACCCTGCAAGAGTTCAGGAACTGGTGGGTGGATCTGACTCCATCAGCTCAACAATGGCTGTAATCAACAGGATTTCCTCACTCTTCCAGTGAGTGTTTTCTTTGACGTGGTTGAACTGAGTAGAGGAACTAATTAAAGGCCTCTGTCTAGGTTCCAGTACCACGGCTGTGCTTATTCAGTGTCCACAGAAAAGCAGGTGGTGTCTCTGAAGGATCTTCTCGATGTAACAGTTGTGTCCAGTTTGACCTTCAAAGAAATGGAGATTCCAAGGCCTTCTTGTCTCACCCTGGTTGTAGAACAGTTGCAGGCCCAATCCCTGGTCAATAGCCCCCAGCTTCCTTGTTGCTGAGACTAACTGTAGTACTTCTGCCATGCTCTATTTACCTAGTCTGTCTTCAGTGGCCTCTGGTGTGGTCTAAGTTGCAGCAGGAAAGTTGTAGGCCTGCGCACTATTTAATGGCACAGGACTCCTTTGTTGCTGTGATTCCCTATGACCTCTGCTGTACCCCACTTCCTGGTAAGTCTCCATGTACCTCTCAGCAGTGGCAGGAAAGCTGCAGGCCTGGGAATGGCACAGGACTCCTTTGTGGCTGAGATTCCTGCTGGGGTTATTTTAAAAGTACATGGACTTAAGCATCTTTATTTAAGTGGGCCAGATAGTCAACAGAAACATTACTTTTCACTCTGTGTTACTTTTGGGCTGCATGCCTCAGTGTTTAGTACTGAATAAATCCTCTAAAATGATTAGCAATTGATAATAGTCTTGGCTAAAGATTAATTATTATTAAAATTTCAATGTGAGCTAATTCACTGCTATCTGAGGGAGTTTTGTTGGCTTCCTCGGCCAATACTCCATGAATAAATTTTTGTATGTACATATTGATTAGAGATAGAAAAGCAGGTGCATAAGAGATGAATGTTGAGAATAGCTAGAAGTGAGAAATGCTTAGACAAAACAAACAGCAAGGTAAATCCCAGAAAATCCCAGAAAGAAGGCAAAATAAGAGCACCAGGAGATGAAAATAAATCCCCACAGGATCACCTCTGAGGAAGAAATTTTGACATCAGACATTAAAAAGCAGAGAAAACATTCTTGAAAGGCAGACAGACAGTGGAGATTTATGACAGGCTTTCTCAGGGAAATGCAAACTGGGAACTGTCTGGAGATACGGCCAGGGGCAAGGCAGAGGAACCTGGTACTTTACGCTGATGGGTCTAAAAAACTTTTCCTCTAAACTGACAGTATAGAAAAAATTTCACAGAGAGCTA
Source organism: Petromus typicus (assembly GCA_004026965.1). Lineage (NCBI taxonomy): Eukaryota > Metazoa > Chordata > Mammalia > Rodentia > Petromuridae > Petromus > Petromus typicus. The sequence goes on from PVIR01018179.1 coordinate 20,368, forward strand.
GCGTCTGCATTATGGTGCTCCGGGGAAGGAAATCCCTAGTGAGATGTGCTTCCTGCTCTGAACTGTCCTCAGCAGGGCCATGCTAGAAGAACGCCTGACCTGTGTGTCCGGAGTGGTCCTCAGCACCAGAGAAAGCAGCCTGTCACGCTGAAGCCTATGTGGTCAGCGCTGTCAGAAGTTCACCATGGGGAAGTTGCCTGTTGGCCTGGGAGTGTGCAGCTCTGTTTGATGTGATTTCTTTTTTAAACTCTCTGTTCAGTTAATAGCATTTTCCTGAGCTGCGGCTAGTGCCATGATATAAAAGTTCCATTCTTACTGACAATGAAAGAAAGGCTTTTCAGTCACCTGTAGAGCTCTTTCTTTCTATTATTTCCCCATCATGAAAACACATGGTCTCTTCTTTTAGTCCAAGAGCTTGTGCAGCCCCTGCCTCCACCTTGGCTGTCACGGCACAGCTCTAGTTGCGGTGAGTTGAGTACAGGGCAGGGAGGTGGGAGCAGCAAAGCAATGGATAAGATGTGAGGGATCCCAGGAAGCTTGTGAAAGTCAGGAGGGACATTAGGATAAGGAAGTGGGAAACCAGGAAATAGCATTTTAAGGATGTGATTTGGGGCAGAACCACGAAGCCCATGAAAAGAGGGTAGAACGCAACACAAAGCGCGTGGCTAAACCAAGTCAGTTGAAATGGTGGTCAGTTTCAGAAGAGCTTGTGAAACAATGAGGTCTTTCCACTGCCTGATAGTTTAGAGAAGAGGTAAAAGCTTTGTCAGGCTGGTTAGACAGCTGTAGAAAACTCTGGAGTGTAACTGAACATGAAGTTGCCGTTTTCCAAAGGCTGATTTTTGAAAAACAATATATTCCCATGATACAGTTGTAACTCTTCTTTTGTTATAAATCAAACAAACTTGTTGTTTCCAAAAACAAACCCAAAATAATTTGTATATCATCTTGTGATAAATGACAGCAATTTTGAGGATGGATGAAATGCAGACACGCGGACTCCTTCATTAAGGAGTGCGGCGGAATTACTGGCTGGTCGGTGGGACAGCGTCTGCAGGATTGATTCTCTGTTCATCAGGATACCCCAGGCCTGTGAGGCTCAGAGCGAAGGTTTATCTTCCATTTTGCTGACTTGCATAATTCCCCTTAAGATAAACAACAGCAACAGCGAATCAGTCAAAGCCGCGGGAGTAGCTCTGGCTGAGTAGCACGCTGCTCTCCCCTCTTGTGTGTCCAGATGGCCCGAGTCTAAAGTGGAGTCCCATTGACACAGTTATTTCTGGCCTCCAGAGCCCTGGCCCCTTGAAGGTCCCGGCTGAGCGTCCTGTCTGATCTCAGCTCGGGCAGGGACAAGGCTGACCTCGAAAGGAGACTTTCAGAATTTGTGACATTGCTTTGAAGATCCTCTGAATAAACTGTCACAGGGAATTAGTTCCTATGAGTCAGTTTAAAGAAGTTTTATATTTATACATTAGTTTTTATTTAGAGACCGTCCACGTTTAACATTAGCATTTAAAACTATTTCCTATTGCTCTGCCTACTCATCATAGATTTGTTCACCAGATGCACTTCAAGGGCAGCTCATCCTTTGATAGCTGCGGCCGAGCACAGGGTGGTGGGGCCAGCCTTCCCCTCTTAGGAGAGAAACAGTGCCTGTTCTGCTCTCTTAGGTGTGCAAATCATGAGCCAGCAGAGGTTTACATCAAGTCCTTGCTCTGTGCGTCCAGTGAAGCAGAAAAAATGAAGAAGGGACTCCTTTAAGGGGATAGAAGTGCTGTAGAAAGCATCCTGTACTGGCTATTGCCCAGTTTCCATGTGAAAGTTGGTATCATCGGAATACAATGGTGTTTGCTGATCTTTCTGCCTGAGTCAGTCTGTAAAGCAGCGCTGTCTTATGCAAGTATTATCCGAGCCACATAAGCAATTTCAGATCTTCTAGTGAGCACATTAAAAAATTAAAAGAGGGCTGGGGAGTTAGCTCAGTGGTTCCGGGGCCTGTCTTGCAAGCACAAGGACCTGGGTTCGATCCCCAGTAACCACATACTATACTGGGTGTGGAGACCCACGCCTAGCACAACCAGTCCCACATACTACAGTCACGGGCGTGGTGGCTCACGCCTGTAATCCCAGCACTCAGGAGGCAGAGGCAGGAGGATTGCTATGATGTGAGTTGGAGGCTGAGCTCAGGGCCAGCCTGAACTACAAAGCGAAACCCTGTCTCAAAAAAACAAAAATTAAAAGAATCAGGTGAAATTAATTTTAGTGACATCTCAAGATACCGTAATATTGTCATTTAAATATGTAACAAAATTATTAATGAGTAGCTCTGCATTACTTTTCATAACAGATTTTTAAAACCTGGTATATATTTTATATTTACTTTTTGGTTTTCTATACTGGGGATTGAACTCAGGCCCTTATGCTTCCAAGCTAGGCACAGAACCATTTGAGCTAAATCCTTGGTCCTACACTTACTTCTTAACATAGTTTTTTATTGCAAGTATTTTTTGGTTTCATTAATCCTTTTATTGAATAGTTTTTAATGAATGCATCACAGGAGTTCTATAATTTTCTACTTCCACAGTGGAAAGTTTTCATTTTGGGATGTTATTATAAATGACATAGTTCTTAGCATGTTTTTAGACTTCAGTTTAAAAAATTTTATTAGTATTTGTTTGTGATGCTTAACAAATACATTAATCATGCAGAAATGGTACAAACATATCACATCTTGATCCTTTTTGTCCCTTTTCCTTCCCTTCCCTGGGTTATACCCCTAGGGGTCTAGACACCTCTCTCTGCATGCGGATAGCCAACTTTTCCAGCACCATTCCTTAGAATTTATGTTTTCTCTAGCACATGATTTTGGTTCCTGTGTGAAAGGTCAAATGGCCTGGTGTCTGGATTTTTCAGTATTTTCAATTCTATTTTACTGATTCACATGTCTGTTTTTTATTCTGTACCATGTTGTTTTCTTTTTTAAAAATCATTTTAGCTTTGTAATGTAACTTGAAATCTAGGATCATCATTCTTCCTACTTTGCTGTTATTGTTCAGGATTACTTTTGCTATTATAGGTCTCTGTTGTTCTATGTAGGTTTTAGGATCATGTTTTTCCAGCTCTTTGAATAACTTCATTAAATTTATGCATTATTTTTGGTAGTATTATTGTGTTGACAGTATTGATTTTGCCTATGTAGGAACACGAGATGTCTTCCCATTTTTTAAAATGTCCTCTTCAATCTCTTTTATTCAAATTACTATAGTTTTTGTTTTAGAAGTCTTTTAATTCCTTGGCTATGTTAATTGCTAGGTATGTACTTTTTTTTGGAAGATATGGTAAGTGAGATTGTTTTCCTGATTTCTTTCTCAGTGGACTCATTTTGGTGTATTGATTTTGTATCCTGCTACTTTTATGAATTTTTTTTATTTATACCAAGAGTTTTCTAGTGGAATCTCTTGGATCTTCTATGTAAGAGATCGTATCATCTGTAGAAAGTAAGGATAGTTTAACTCTTTTCAGATTTATGATCATTTTCTTTAACTTTACTAATAGAAGTGAAATTGCTGTTTAGAGCTCATGAAACTTAATGCCAAGGTTTGTACCATATGACTTTCATTAGTAATCTGTAAGAGAGTTTCTTTCTCTTCTGCCTATAAAAAATAGAGGGATTACTTTACAAAGCTATTAAAATTCTTCAAACCACTTTTATATAAGACAAGACATTTAGGAGAGATAATGAATAGGGGGATTTTTTCCTTTTTTGAAAAATCAAAATTAGAAAATATCTATTGAGTCTGGAAAGTGGGTTGAGGGATAGGAAAAGAGGAGGTCATGAGAATGAATATAGCAAAATGAAAGATAAGGCAAGAGAATTAGACTTTAATGTGGGAAGTTGTGTGCTTCATCTTTTTTTTTTAGGTGCCAAGGCTAAGTCCTATGCAAAGGCAAAAGATGAAGAGGCCCTACGTGCCTTGGAATCTAGAGTTCTAGGAGTAAAGGTAATAAATGCAAACTTTGAAGAGTTTATTGCCCTGGGAGGTGCCTGTTTTTCTAAAGGTATCCTTCTACCGAGATAGCTGCTCAGTGCTCTTCTCTGCTCAGATAGCTGTTCTGAACCTGGGCACATAAACTGTAGTGATTCCCTGATCAAAGTTCTCTCATTCCAATGGTTTGAGGGAAAAAGCTATTTTCCTTTAATTGTAAAAAATGACTTATATGTCAAAAATGGGCATCTGAAATGAACATACACTTTTCAAAGGAAGAAATAGAAGCTGCTAAGAAGCACATGAAGAAATACTCAACATCACCGGTCATTTGAGAGATGCAGATGAAAACAACTTTGAGATTTCATCTCACTCCACAAAAAATAGCTGCTATTTTGAAATTAGCCCACAAGAAATACTTATAAGGCTGCAGGAAGAAAGGAGCCCTTCTTTACTATTGGTGGAAATGTAGACTTGTACAACCACTATAGAGATCAGTGTGGAGATCCCTCAAAAAACTAGGATTAGAGATTCCCTTTGACTCTACTATTGCCTTGCTATGGATATACATGAAAGAATTAAATGATACTATCACAGTGACATAGGTGCGACATATGTTCATAGCAGCTCAGTTTGTGATTGCTAAATCTCAGAAACAACCCAAATGCCCATCAACCAGAGACTGGATAAAGAAGATGTGGTTCTTTTATAGAATGGAGTTTTACTGTGCCATAAAGAATGACAAGTTTGAGTCATTCATACTGAAATGGATGTACCTTCAGGACATCCTTATAAGTGAAATAGATAGGTCACGGATGTGTAAATATTATATCTTTTCTCTGTTATGAGAAACTAAAATGTAAATGAGCTCTACAATATGTGTTAGATATTATAAAATAGAAACCATTCAAAGGGAAATGCAGGAGGGGTAAGTAACAAGGGGAAAGAAAAAATTGGGATGGTAAAACAAAGGAAACAAAGCTTGTGCATATAGGGGTTGGGGGTTGTAGGGTGGGTAGGGGAATGGGAAAAAATGAGAATCAATTCATATCATATACTGGTACAAACTGTTAATGCTGAGTGTGATCATGATTTGTATATAAAATGTACCTATTTCACAATTTTATAAAATGACTTAAATGGGGTTGAAAGAAGGAAACTCCAGATGTGCCCATTAGGTCATGGCTGGGGACTGCTGAGTACAGTCCTGGTGGTGGATGTGTCTTTGGCACAGGCCATCACTGAGCAGATTGAGACAGAAGCAAGGACAGATCCCTCATGCCAGATGATACCTTGTGGGAGAAGAGGTGGAGACAATCTTAGATGTTACTGAATTTTAAGGTCAAAATGACTAAAAGATTACTGTATTTGATAAAACTTACTTGAAATTGGGTTTATTAAGTATTTTTCCATCAGTTTAACATAAAGTTGACTAAAAATAAAATCTGGCCATTAAAAGATCCTCACTTATCTTTTGTTAAAAATGGAAGAACAATAATATACATCTCCTTAAAAATGTGCATTTTTAAAACCTCTTGTCATTTTTTTCAGAGGTGAAACATAAAATAATTGACATCATTGTAATCTCGTGGAACTGCATACAACTCCCAAGTTGTGATAATTTTCCTGGGAGAGTAGATAGTAGCCATATACAAGTCTGTATTTGACCCACTATTTCATCTCTATCAAAAGCTTCTGTGGTTCTTTAAAAATCATTTTGCTAATCTCCTTTGATGAAAAAAGAAATGCAGAGTCTTTCAAAATGAGATCACTGGGGCAAATGGAGCAAGTCATGAAAGTCAGAAAACTATTCAGAGGAGACTAATCTTCACCCGTCACTGAAAGTCAGCACAGTTGGACCCAGCTCTGCATGGGTCTTGCTTAAGTGACAAGGGATTTGTAGTAGATTCAGATGAGACTGTGGTTGATTTCCATTGTTTGTTATAATTTATTTAAGCTGTGCAAGCACTGGGTAGTTATTTGTGGAGGGACATCACTCACATCACTATCACTGCTTAAAAGTATAATTAGGCACATACTAGTTAACTGCAACAGAGAGCGCTGCCACAAGTTTTTGTTCTAAGCAAAAGATAATGTGAACAAAAGATGAGCTGGGGAATTTTAGAGAGAAACATAAGAGCATTCAGTCTTGTGCTTTCAAATGTTCAGATCCAAGAGAACATTTTTGAAGGGAATTTTAAGCTGGCTTTCCTCTTGATTTTTTTTTTTTTTTTTTTTTTTACAAAAGCAAGCCAGCCTTTTCAATGTGTAAAACATAGATCAGTAAGAGGAAGTGTCAATGAAAATCAAGTTTAAGTATATTGTTCTCTAGAATTTTACCATTTTTATTTACTGTCTAACGTGTGTATGTATGTATGTTTGTATGTGTGTGTGTGTGTGTGTGTGTGTGTGTGTGTGTGTGTGTGTGTGTGTGGTCCCACATGCTCCCCAAAGTACTTTTTAGGGCAATATGGTTGTACTATAGCAGTACTATCTTAGTCAGTTGTCCATTATTATAAAATGCACATCAACTTGCAAAGTGAAAAGATTTATTTTGGATCAAGCAGTTTTACATCTCTTACCAGGGCCCCTCACCTCCGCTTCCCACTTCTTCTTTATAGCTCCACCTTGGGAAACAAGCCTTTAGTATCCAGGATTTTCAGGGGAGGGCACTGAACAGCCAAATTGTTGAAATTCCTATGCTAAAGTAAAATAAAATTCATAGGTAAGTTATTGGTATACACACATAACTGAAATTCCCTTAAGCATGATATGTGTATTGTCTTAATCAATTTCATATTGCTGGAACAAAATACCCAATACCCACAGTTAAAGGAGGAAAGATTTATTGTAGCTCATGGTTTGTAGAGGGTTCAGTCTAGAGTCACCTGGCTCCATAGTCCACCATGGCAGGGTGCTATGGCAGAGGAATATAGAGGTGGAGAAAATATCATTGGTGGGGCAGGCAGAGAGCAGCCAGCTGTGAACCTCTCTTTCTTTTTAAACTTCATTCAGTTTAAAAACCTATTTGTTGGTGCTACTCACAACCAGAAAAAGCCATACCACCATCCACATCCAGAATTATGCTAACCGAATCAGCCAATTAATCTGGTGATCACAAACCATAATCCCTTGTCATACATGCATGATCAGTCACTTCCCAAAAACCTTGCCTCTGGGTGTATGGAGCTTTGGGCCAGTCTAGATATAAGTCATGCTACTTGTAAATGAAAAAGAAAATCATTTATAAAAAACATATATTTCAATACATCAATTCTCAGATATGATCCAGTTCTCTAGAAATTATGCTGAATCATTTTGAGGCTTGGAGTGCTATTCACATAGAATGAATAAGTTTGGATTTGAAAGGAGCAAAAGGAAATTGCAAGATTAGGAATACAGGTTATTAGAATGGAAACCTGTGGGACTACACTAAAACTGCAGTAACTTCTTTGATTTTTTAATGAAAATCAGGTTCTAAGCAGATTATTTATAATATTTCTTAGCCCAGTGTTGGACATTAACATTGAAGGCAGAGGACAATTCTTGCTCATGGCAAACTGGCATTGCAGGCTGTCCAGCATCCCTGTTTATTCCTGCTATATTCCAGAACCTCTGTCCAGTCCCTGTAGCCAGCAGAAGTCTTCTCCCACACAGCCAAAATGTCTTCACAGGGCAATGGGATATGGAGAACAGTGGATCTCTTTGAATCTCTCTTAAAGATTATTTTTAAATGCCACATAAGAATTGCATGTATTACATGATATCTTTGTACCTGTGTACATTGTAGAATGATCAAATAAAGGTAATTCAATGAACCTTCACTAATACATTTATCATTTCTTTGTGGTTAGAACATCAGAAAATTTGTCTTTTACCTCACACATGGAACAGTCTCGAAGGTAGGCCATATGTTAGGCCACAGAACAAGTCTAACAAACTTAAGTGGATTGAAATCATATCAAATATATTTTCTCAACCACAGTGGAATGAAGCTAAAAGTAATAACAGGAAGAATTTTGGATAATTTGCAAATATATGTAATTAAAATACTGTATTCTTATACAGGTATTTTATATAAGACATTGTAAATGGTGCAGTGTAGCAGATGTGATCAGAGACTGTGAAATTATGTTGCTTGCAAACCCTCCACTAAGATTTCAATGCAATTATGAGGAAGTACTTACATTGCTACATTATATTCATACATTTTGGCATTTGTATTTCAGTATTATTGAGTTCTTTTGTAACTTTCTGTACATATTGTGCAGATCTAAATTAAACAGTGTACTTTACAGAACTTTCAAATGAATTCATGGCCTCTAAAATGATTAAGGATCCTTACTTTAACAGATCAGCTAAAAGGAGCCTATGAGCCAAGAATGGCATAGGCATTTTTGTCTTTATGCATGTGTTTTCTAAAATAAACTTTTCAATCATACTTGTCTTTTGTTAAACCATTTAACAGAATCCATAGTGAAAAAATATCTCTCACCTAGCTATTTCTTCTGTGCAGTAGAATACCGCAGCTTATTCCTTCCTGCTACTTGGTGCTCACTGACCAAGCCCTCTCGTTCTCTCCTCTTTTCTCTTTCTAGTCTCTGGTGACTGCTACCTTATGCTTTGCTTTTATGAGATCCACTTTTTTTTTTTTGATCTTAAATTTCAGTGATATGGTATTTATTTTTCTGTGTTTGGCCTATTTTGCTTAACATAAAATCTTTGAGATTCATCTATAAATGACAAGATGTTATCCTTTTATAGCTCAATAGTATTCCGTTGACACCAAAGTGCTTGTACAGCTGGTCCAGGATCACTGAGCTGAGTAGACAAGAAACTATGTATTGATGAGGTTAGCAACCTCATGATGTAATGCTCTGTATCTGAACTTCAGCTCAGTGGAGATCAAGCCCTTAATACAGCTTTGGGCTTCAGGTGACAGCCTGCCCTGTGGTCTACTCTTAGCCTCCAAGGAAGAGTGTTCAAGTGGCTTCCTGTCATAGTCCTTTCACTTATTTTTGTGTATTCATGTGGGAAAGAATGTTGTGTGTAGAGTGGGGCAGGCCTTCATGGCTCGGCAGTGTATCCAGTCCACATAAAGTACAGTGCCTAAAACTGACCATATCATAGAGCCTATCTTGGATTATTGGGATAGCCTTATTTCATGTATATTTTTTGTTTTCAGCAAGAACATTAAAATAAATGTGCAACCATATGTATTACTAATTTTCATCATTTGAAGATTTTTCACACAAACCAGTTCATTATTCAAATGATACATTAGATGATGTGTCCTAGTCTTTGTATTTGAAAATAAGTTTCTGTTAATGTTGTAGGTGTTCAAGCAGTGAAGTTGATCCTGCATCAGCTATATTTATGACATTTTTTGTTTTGCCTATAGGAGCAAATTGAGCAAGGTTCTTCTCTATGAGATACAAGTTTAAATCAAAGATGATGATGCAAGCACTTATTTTGGGTATGCATTTTTGTTAGATGCAATGTGCTTCTGATTAGTGCTTATTCTGTTGCAAATTTTAGATTGGAAACAACTTGTCTGTCTCCCCCATGCTTACCAGGGTAATGACATAATTTCTTTCATACAAGGCTGGGTGCTGCTTGCCTGTAAGAAGAAAAATCAGTGGGTTAAATACCAATTAGAGATACTTGTAATCTTGCTGAACCACCCCGGCACCCAATAGTCAGACTATTATAGTTCTTGTTTTTAAAACTGGCTCAGTTTAGGAACTTTTGATTGGGTTGAACAATGACGAGGATCAGGATGTGACCTTTTATACTATGCAGATACATGGAAACAAGTATGGCTCCTCTAAGATTGAGCCAAATCATGTCTTTTCTGGTATTTTCCTGGCATTGAGGGGTCAGAGATGTGGAGTATTAGAGGCTTTTTTACCAGCAGCTCAGCTCCTGGGATGTATGTGAGTGTGTGTAGAGGTCAAGGAGGGTGAGTGTACACCAGCACAGTCTTCTTTGAGTTCACAGAATGTATGAGAAATTGATTTTCCAAGTAGGCACCAATTTTGAAAGGGCAGAAGCTAAGCTCATTTTGTTTATCCTTTTTATGCTGTGAGTAAGAAAGAAAATTATTGAATGGATTGATGCATTATTTTAGGATTAGATTTTGTACAAATCAAAAGACCTCTTAAAACTATCAGTGGGCCTTAAGATTTTTAAAAGTTTCAAATCTTTCACCTTGGCAACTGTGGTGATTGATTTTATGTGTCAAATTCACCAGCGTGGGCTGCCCAGGTATTCCATCAAACTGTATCCTTGGTGTTTCTGAAAGGATTTCTGAATGCAGTTGACGTTATTATTGCTCCAGTTTACCACACAAAGTCAGATGAGAATCTGAGTATGTTAAGAAGTCCTTCTTCTCCAGTGGAAAGTCGACTTCCCTGCATGTCCAGTTTCCAGTCCCATGCCACGGATTTGCACTTCCCCATCTCCGTAAATGCATCATTCAATTCTGCATACTTTATCTCTTTTTGCATATGCACACATGCTTTTGTTTTCTAAGAAAGTCTTGACCAATGTGACAACCAAGTAACTATGGGCACCTCATCTGGTGTCTCTGAGGTTGTCTTGTCTCTAAATGTGGGGGTCTTATTTGCCTTTCATATTTGGGATTATGTGTGTCTATACACATGAATCAGAAATTAATATACAATTCTGAATGATTAAGACAAGTGAGTCATTTAACCCTCACAACAATCCGGTGAGATATGTCACCATATAGATGAAGAAATTTAACTGCAAAGGGGTTCAGGTATGTGGCTGAGGCTACATCCAAGCAAGTGTTGTGGCAGAGACAGTGTTACACTTTCCCTGAAACCCAGGAGCCCTTCTCAGAGCGCACTGGAAGGCTGTGTTTTGCAATGTGAGCAAAAGTGATGTACTATTTCCAGACCTGGTTGCAAAACAGCCAGAGATGGTCACACTCCTGCTTTCACTTTCTGAGGCAACCTCAAGGTAGTTGGTTGATGATGGCAGAGTTGTGAGGTCGCAGCACACTTGGTCTCTGAATTGCCATTTGAAGAATTGCTAGCACAATCTTGTCATTAGAAACATCTGCGGTATAATATTCATAAACGATCAATAAATTCTCACCGAGTCAAGTCAGAGAAATTTCATGGTTTGTCTTTTCACATAATAGTACGTCCCCTGGACTAAGGGTGCATGAGAGTGAGGACCTGAGCCAGGTTATTTTGGATGCAGAATGCACCCTTCCCTGGTGTCACACAATTCTTTCAGCTCCGGCAGGGGACAGACATTTAGGAATATTCCTTTTGAGAGGTCTTTCTTCATTGAAATTTAAATACATTAGCTATTTGGCTTAAGCAAAGCAAAACAGGTGTCTTTATAGTTGGGCTTTTTCATGTGCTGATTAATGTGCATAGAATTTCCTAAAGAAAGGAGAGAGTATGAATATTTGTTAAAGTTACTCACCCCATTGAACTCTTTCCATGAAAAATACTTTTGGGAAATGTAGTTAGAGGCAGCACATATAGCAAGCAACTACCAGAGTCTGACCTAGGACAAGCTATTTCACCTTCCTAGACTTTGATTTCTTTCTAGGTAAAGGTGAGGTCATAGAAACTATAACAGGATTATTATGAGACTTAAAATGACTCATGGAACTGTTTAGAGCTTTAATTTTATAGCAAATGCTGTGTATATGTGTGCCAGTGTGTGTGTGAGAGCATATGTGTTTAGTAAATTAATGAGATTGTAACTTTTCTTGTCTAGTGTACTAGTTTCCTACATGATGAACATTTCAAAAGCTAAGAGTACTCTTTTCAATATGTGAATCTTTTCTATTAAGCATATACATGATGCTTAGCAATGGGAAAAGTGAATTTAATATGAACCTCATTCCCTGGTAGAGAGTCAAAAATCAGAGACCAAGATTTTCTTGTTCTTAAAAGTTCCCAATTTAAAAATGCTCATTTTTCAGAATTGCTATCAATAAAGATCTAGATGGTGACAGCCCATACAGAACGCTAACCAAGATCCTGGTGCTTGGAATACATAGCTGATGTAAGCAATAATCTTTGTTTTTAACCTCAACTATGCCATACACTATGTCAAAACTTGGACAACAGAGTTTAATTAGGCAGCAGAAATAGATTAAGTATAAATTGCCTAAGTTTTCCAACTTTTTTCTAAAAGCTTTTATTTTTGGAAAGTATTATTTTCCTCTTCATGCACCATAGGGCACCAATCACAAATTCGCCTTTGTGTGTATCAGCCATGTCATTTCCAGGCTTCTCAGGCAAAATTCCTCACTGCTGATGAAGGAAAGTTGAGCTAAATGAATGAAACTGATGGACAAAAGGTCAAAATGTATTTTTAAAAAATTATGAGGGAACAATACCAGAGAAAGTAGAGGGCTGAAATTTTATCACCTGGAGAGAAGAGTCTAACACAGTGTTTTCAAGGCAGGTGTCAGGAGAGCAGACAAATGGATCTGGGTAGGACTGAGGGACCCAAGTGTGCTGTGTCCCAAAGTTCAAGTCTGTGGCAGGGAAAGGGCTTACTGTTGTTGTAAGTATAAACTGTCATCTGAAAATGAGGGGCATCAGTCTACAACGACTTACTGGCTGTGCATTCATCTCTTGTTATCAAGTGAGTTGAAGAGAAGGGTGTTTCAATGCAGCATTTTTCTTTTTCTTTTTAAAAATGAAATATTTTTCAAACTGGGGCTCCCAGGACCCTGAGACTAAAGGGTATGATCATGAACAACTGCGAATTCTCCATAAGAATGCTCAGTTACTGTGCTTCATTGACAACTGTCAACAAATGGATATTTTAGATTATGTGTATGGAAACTTTGTTGTAGAGAAATATAGTGATTCCCTCTGCCATCAGTATCTAAGCTTATTGAGCACTAGTGAGAAAAGTAAGCAAATTGCATATGGAAATGAAACGTTCATGCCAAGTAAGATCAAATGGTATCAGTATATGCTGAAGTAGGAGGAATCTGAGTAGACAAATGAGAATGAAGACATCAGTTGTGTAGAAAATGGTAACATGATGCAATAATATTTCTTAAATTATTCTTTCTGTCCACAAGACTTTTACCTCAGTTTGGGTTTTTCCTGCCACCTGATTTGTAGACAGAGTGTATATGCGGTAGGGAACATTTACATATGGTTTTTTTTTTTTTTTTTTTAGGTTTTTGGAGACAGGGTCTCGCTTTGTATTTCAGGCTGGCCCTGAGCTCAGCCTCAGACTCACATCACAATCCTCCTGCCTCTGCCTCCCGAGTGCTGGGATTACAGGCGTGAGCCACCACGCCCGGCACTGTGGTATGTGGTACTGGTTGCTGCTGGGTGTGGGTCTCCACACCCAGTATTGTTATGTGGTTACCGGGGAATCGAACCCGGGTCCTTGCACTTGCGA
>PVIR01018180.1:0-33715 GCA_004026965.1 Petromus typicus
TGATTCATTAATTTTGGGTTTTTTCAATCTCAATTTCATTCTTTTGTGCATTGACCTTTATGATTTCCTTCCTAGGAATAGATTTGGGTTTGGATTGTTCTTGTTTTTGTGGGACCTTGAGTTGCATTATTAGGTTATTTATTTGGGCACACTGCCTCCCCATCTCCATACTGATGATTGAACTCAGGACCTTGTGCTTGTCGGGCAAGCATGACACCACTGAGCTACATCCATGGTCCCTACACTCTATTTTATGGTATGGGCATTCATAGCTGTTATCTTCCTGCTTAGGATTGCTTTTATTGTGTCCCATAAGTTCTGATATGTGTACCGCTGTTAATGTTTAGTTCGAGAAACTGCCTTATTTCTTCCTTGATTTCTTCTGTAACCCACTGTTTCTTTCTGTATTGTTTAGTTGTCATGCATTTGCATACTTTGTGTTTTATTGTTCATTTCTAACTTCATTACACTGTGATTTAATAATATGTGTGGTATAACATGTTCATGGTGTACATGCTTTGTGTGTCTCATCCCTGTGAGTCTCCCATTTGAATTTGATCATTCTTGGCCTGGGAATGTATTTCAGTGGCATTGCACCTGCCTTACAAGCATGAGTTCCTGAGTTTTGATCCCCACACATACAAAAAAAAAAGAATAAATAAATGAATATGCTCATTCTTGCTTGCTTGAATTGCTGGTGATACAGGCATGACTCCCATTGGATGACTTGTATTGCTTCAGAGGGGGTCTTTTATTGTAGTAATGGAAAGATAAGCATTGATTTAGCTGGGTGTCATTATAGTTCCTTAAGGAAAACATTAAAATGGTATACATTTGGAGGTAAAAAGGAAAAAAATAGAAATAAAGCTCATGTGTATAGAGGGGTGGAGGAGCTGAAGAGAGGGCAAAGAAATGGGGAAAATAAGGATGAAGGTGTATTATATACAGGCACAGGTTCTCAATGATGAATGTGTTCATAATGTATACTTAAAATGTACCAATAAACTCAATTTTAAAAAATGTACTGCAGCAAATTTGTAGTATAGCCATTGTAATTGCAAATTATATACACCAGCAATGGGGTACTTGTAAGATATCCATGTTAAAATTTAGAAAATCAATTATTGATAAACATCATGAATGTTAATTTCTTTTAGTGAAATAAATTTGATTAGTGCAACTTTTAATTGATGTGAATACTATAAATTAATATTTATTTTTTGAGCAGTAAGTATTCAGATTAAAGCAGCTGGCTAGATTTGGTTCATTTATAGACTTTTTACTAATTATTTTAGTAAAAAGACTGATAAAACTGACTAGATCTCTGTACTACTGATGGTACATGCCACTCAGTGGCATAGTCATGTATATACCACTGGTTTAAGCTGATAGGAATGTTATAATTTCAGTTCTTTTACTTTTAACAAAGGCTGATTTATTGGCTACTAGGAGGTCAGTTTTAGAGAAAGTTACATCTGCTGCTGAAAAGATTGTGTTGTTGTGTTGTTGGATAGAAAAATGTGTAAATATAAATTTCATCTGTTTGAGGGATTTGTCCATTTCTAACTTTTTTTTTTTTTTTTTTTTAGACAGGGTCTCGCTTTTTGGTTCAGGCTGGCCCTGAGCTCAGCCTCAAACTCACATCACAATCCTCCTGCCTCTGCCTCCCGAGTGCTGGGATTACAGGCGTGAGCCACCACGCCCGGCACTGTGGTATGTGGTACTGGTCGCCGCTGGGTGTGAGTCTCCACACCCAGTATTGTTATGTGGTTACCAGGGAATCGAACCGGGCCCTTGCGCTTGCAAGACAGGCGCTGGAACCACTGAGCTAACTCCCCGGCCCCATTTCTAAATTTTTTTTGACTTGTTGATCTGTCTTGTGATAGTGGGGTATTCAGATATGTAATTGTGTTTATGTTCCTCTGGCCTTCATATCCAGTAGTACTTGTATTACAAAGTTGGGTGTGCAGTTGTGCTGGGATTACAGGCGTAAGCCACCATGCCTGGCACTGTAGTATGTGGTACTGATTGCTGCTGGGTATGAGTCTCCACACCCAGTATGGTATGTGGTTACCGGGGATTGAACCTGGGTCCTTGCGTTTGCAAGACAGGCGCCGGAACCACTGAGCTAACTCCCCGGCC
The DNA here is from genome assembly GCA_004026965.1 of Petromus typicus. Taxonomy (NCBI): domain Eukaryota; kingdom Metazoa; phylum Chordata; class Mammalia; order Rodentia; family Petromuridae; genus Petromus; species Petromus typicus. Next base: position 2,143 of record PVIR01018180.1, read on the forward strand.
CATATGTTAATAATTGGTATCTCTTCCTGTTGAGTTGTTCCCCTGACCAATAGAAAATGCCCTCCTTTGCCACTTTTGTTCAGTTTTGGCTTAAAGATCACTTGTCTGATTAAATAGTTACTTTCACTTCTTTTTGGGTTTCTATTGCATGGAATATTGTTTTCTATTCTTTAGTTTTTAATCTGTGAGTTTCTTTTTGTGTTAGATGGGTTTCTAGGAGTTAAGGAGGAAAGAAAAATGAGACAAAAGATCCTGTAACAAGTAGGATATTTTAGAATTAGATATAGGTAACAGTTGAAAAACAAATGAGAAATAAAACAAAAGAAAAAGAGATAAAAATAATATGGAAAACTAAGCATGGTGGTACATACTTGTAATTCTAGCTTTTGCAGGCTGAGGGAGGAGGATCCCCTTGAGTTCAAGGCCAATTTGGGGTGCATGGTTCAAGGCCATCCTTAACTGCGTAGTGAGACCCTGCCAAAAAAAAATTGAAAGAAAAAATTAAAAGGAAAAATAAATTCTAAAAACAGAAGGGGAAAAAATGTGTCAGATTTTTGAAAGAGTGAGTTCCTTCCAAGATCCACAGTTTTGGAGTTGAGCAGGTCATAGCTTTCTCTGCCTAGCATTCTAGCCTATGGGTTTGTGAAGTGCATCCCCTATTCCAGAGGCTCCTGGGAACTCCAGGCTGTGGCACTGTTCTCACTCTCATTGGTGAGTAGGGAAGGCAGTCAGACTCAGATGTATGCTTGCTTTTGTGGAGCCAGGTTCTCCTCCCCATAAGCTGTGAGTTGGAGACAGAGACTACATTGTTTTGTCCTTTATACTGTGTGTGGATTCTTTCCAACTTCTCTGTAGCTTCTGATTTTCCTGTCAATTCTTTCCCAGTTCCTGGTGATCTACTTTTTTTTGTTCACCAAGTTGTTTTCCAGAATCTGGATTCTGAATCTCACTCAAAGAGGTTAAATTTTGCCATTGATTACTAGGCCACTTTAAAACTGAGTCAATCAGGTGTAGTAGTGCACATCTGTAATCCAAGCATTTGGGAGACTGAGGCAGAAAGATCTCCAGGCCAGCATGAGATATATAGTGAGTTCAAGGTCAGCCCTGAACTACATAGTGAGACCTGGCCCTACTATTCATCTGCAATCCTAGCACATACTCTACAGTGGTATTTCACTTGAGAATAAGAAGGGATGAAATACTGACACATGCTGTATAACATGGATGAACCTCAAACACATTATGGTCATGTATTGTGTGATTTCATTTATATATGCTACAGTAGGCACATCTATGGATTCTAAAAGTACAGTTGAATTGGAAATACAGATCCAGGAGAGTGGTGACACAGAAAGATGAGGGGTGTCTTTTCTGGGGCAAAAAAAAAAAAAATGTTCTAAAAGCATGGTGTTATTTGTACAACATGGTGAACTTTGTGAATATTTTAAAAGCCATCAGATTTGTATGTTTTGAGTGGGTGAATTATTTGGTATGTGAAGGATATCTCAAATGAAGTATTAAAAAGAAGTAAAGAGAGCTGTAAAGAATTTGGAAATAGATATAGAGAGCAGCCATCACCTCAGGGCTAAGAAAGAGCACCAGAAGAAAAGGCCTTCCTCCCGCCCCACTCCCACCCAGTGGGTGATCTGCCCCAGCACAGAGCTAGATCTTTTGTGGTGGGCACACTGCACATCAGAACTTGCTAGAAATTGCTCAGAAATTTGCCATGTGGGCTAGTTAGGAAAGCTGCTTACGGGGTGGCGCTCTCACCAAACCCACTCTGCTCCAAAACTGCTCCACAGGTGCCCATGAAGGCTGCTGAGTGCTACTTGCGGGGGGAAAAAGCATTGGTGCTGGGAAATATATAGATGCTGCAGGAGCCTACACCAAACAACCCCCCCCCCCATTATATCTTTATGACCTTTACTGGCAAAGCCTCACATCATGCCAGCTGGCAAAAGGAAAATATTTAAATGGCCTAGATCCGTTTATTCAGGGTAGGGACAATTTGAAGCTGAGAGGCAGTAAATCTGTAACACTACAGTGGATATTTGGGACATCATTTATATTCTTAGGATTTTCATTCCCTTTAGAGAACTTAAGGTTCTTGCCGCCTTTGTTGTTGTGGGTTGGGGAAGGTAGGAGAGTATCCCTGGGCCAGTTTTCTTGCATTGCAGCTCTTTCTGTCCATTTTTGCATCTTTTTCTGTTCCATTTGCTTGATGGCCTCTTTCACTTTATGCTGGATTTCCTGTTACTTTGATTGCTTACATTGTTTTTCCTTTGTTCTGGACATCCTTTAAAACTTTTAAATTCTATTTCATTTTACTTATATAATTTTTAACCAGTCATGCCCTTCAAGATTCTTACTGTACTTTCAGCCATGTCCACTTTGTTCTTTGTCACTCAGATTCTCAATTTTTTGATGGTGGTAGTTTTCTTTGTTCACTTTACTGAATGTTAATTTTGTTTCAGTATTTGTGTTGCTTCACTCTTTTTACCTGGAGATGGTCTTCTAGTATCTGCATCTAGCTCTTGTGTATGTAGAGCCATTGGTGGGGCTGGCCTGGGACTAGAACAACTCATTGTTTTTTTTAGGCTTTTTCGAGACAGGGTCTCACTTTGTGGTTCAGGCTGGCCCTGAGCTCAGCCTCAAACTCACATCACAGCAATTTTCCGCCTCTGCCTCCCGAGGGCTGGGATTACAGGTGTGAGCCACCACTCCCGGCACTGTGGGATGTGGTACTAGTTGCTGCTGGTCGTGAGTCTCCACGCCCAGTATAATATGTGGTTACCGGGGATCGAACCTGGGTCCCTGTGCCTGCAAGACAGGCACTGGAACCACTGAGCTAAATCCCCGGCCCAAAACAACCCATTGTTCATGATCTTCCCACTCCACAGTGACTGACCCAGAGACTCTGGGGGACTGGGCTAGTGCTCTGCTGCTGGGGTGCATCATCAACCCCAATTTAGTGATCTTTGTCTCTTCACTGTCACATATTTTTTCTATTGTATGGTCTTCATTTCCCTATGCTGTCCTTATTCCTTTCTTCTACTTCTGTTAGCGTTTTTAAATAGATCCTTTACGTACTAATTCCTTATTTAGCCATAAACTTCCTCTTCCCTCCCTCTGTCTCTCCACTGTGCTGGGGAGTAAACGGAGGGCCTCAGGCGTGCTTAGCTCAAACTCTGCCCTTGAGCTGCACCCCCAGAAGTATTTCATTATTTTAGAGCTGCAACATGGTGTACATGATCAAAGTCAGATCATCTCAGTTTGAATCCTGGCTCTGTCACTTTAATCTCATTGTGCTTTAAGTTTTTTTTTTTTTTTTTAAACTGTAAATGGGAATAATCACTTTATAGGATTGATAAGATTCAGTAAGTTAAGTCACACGGAAGTCGTAAAGCTGTGGCTGATCCAAAGTATTTTTTTTGACAATACTGTTTTCTTCCTCTGAGTGACTTGTAATTAGAAAATGTACAGCTTTTTTGAGTGGAATAGTTTCATAGATTTAACGTTAACTGATTAAGCCCTCTTGGTCATGCAGAATGTCTGAATAGAAGGGGTGTGTTCAGCAAGAATAATTTCTTTTGGCCAAGGATGTGGCTCAGTGGCGCCACTACCTATACAGGAAGTGCAAAGTTCTGATTTAAATCCACGGTACTACCAAAAGAAATTTTTTTCTTTTTAAAAATAATAAGCTTTTCAATAACTGGTTTGGGAACCTAAATAATAAATAGTATATACTAACTTCTAATTTTCTTGCTCAAAAATATTCACAGGAACTATACTCCAGCAGTCCTTTGTGAGTTTTTGCTCTACATGTTTTTTTTTTCTTTTTCTAGTTTTTGAGACAAGGTCTTGCTTTGTAGTTCAAGCTGGCTTTGAACTCACTTTGTAGCCGAGCTAGCCTTGAATTCTCAGGAATCCTCTTGCCTCTGCCTCCTGAGAGCTGGAATTACAGGCATGAGCCACCACCTCTGGCTGCATTATGTAATTTTATCATAATTGAGGGCCGGGGAGTTAGCTCAGTGGTTCCGGTGCCTGTCTTGCAAGCGCAAGGACCCGGGTTCGATTCCCCAGTAACCACATAACAATACTGGGTGTGGAGACCCACACCCAGCAGCAACCAGTACCACATACCACAGTGCCGGGTGTGGTGGCTCATGCCTGTAATCCCAGCACTCGGGAGGCAGAGGCAGGAGGATTGTGATGTGAGTTTGAGGCTGAGTTCAGGGCCAGCCTGAACCACAAAGCGAGACCCTGTCTCAAAAAAAAAAAAAAAAAAAACCATAATTGAATTCATAACCATTATGGCGAGCATTTAAAAATAAGCAAAACTCTGATATTTTAGACTATTCTAGAAATTATTGCCAGTGTAGTAATTATTTTGTAGGATGTTTTAGAAATAGCAAAAGTTTGATGCAGTTTGTTTACATAACTGCCTAAATTTAGATTCTTATATATATATATATATATATTTTTTTTTTTTTTTGAGATAAGTTCCCTCTCTATCCCAGGTTGGTCTCAAACTCTAAGTGATCCTCATCAGGAAGCTGGGATTTTATGTGTGTGCCACCACATCGAGCACAGTTTTATTTTTATGTAGTTAAGGTGATTAGCTTAGTGTAGCTTATTTGCCTCTTTTTCAGGCATGCTATAACTAAATCATCAGAAAGTGAACAGATAGCCCTTGAGCACCTATGGGGGTATTTTGGTAAACAAAACATACATTCCTTGCCTGGATGAACCAGAAAGTAAAAGTTAAATATTTGTAAATACTTTAAAAATGAAGTGTATTATCAGATAGGATAGGGCTATATTAGGTACAGCAGCAGTTTCCCACAGAAATTCCTGACTGTCCTCAGTTGTATAGACAGGTAATGTTTCTCTGTGGAATGAATGGAGCTTAAAGCTGAGATTGAAGAGAGAGTAAGGAGTTGGGTCATGGCAGCAGTGGGATCAGATGGGCTTCAGTTTGACCTTGGGAGAACATGATAAGCTTGAAACACCAGAGGTGTGGTATTGCCAGTTCAAAGGGTATGAGGTGTGAGAGAAGGCAGAATGGGATTGGAACTGTACTGGAAGAGTAGTGGGACGTTTACAGTGTAAGCCTGGAGTGAATCATATCATCTTGACTGCTCGAGGCTCATGGGGACGGGTAGGAATGCAGGTAGCCAGGCTTCTTCGGAAGCTATTGTAGGAGTCCAAACAAAATTACAGAGGCTTGAAATAGGACGGTACAGAGAAGAGGGAAGAATGGAGGGCTTCGGGGTATAGTTAGGAGGTAAAATTACTGTGGCTTAATTGATTTCACATTATACTTTGGATCAGAAATGCTCCACATAGACCTCCATGTTTGGGAGGTGACTAGATCAGGGCACTCACCTTATCTTGTGGTTTTAGGAGGATTAATTGATCGAGCCCATCTGAATGTGCTGTTGGACAGTGGGCCTGCTTGGAGGTGGGAGGCCACTGTTGGGGAGGGTGGACAGAGTCGGGTGGAGGTGCCTTTGCAGGTATATCTTTCCTCCAGTACTTTCCCTGCTTCTTGGCTCTCATGGGTTGAGGAGCTTCCTTCTGTTTTGCCCTTTCACTGTAACATTTGTGCCTTGGCGTCAGCCAGCCATGAACTGAAACCTCTGAAACTTCGGGCCGGAATAAGCCTTTTCTTCTTTTTTTTTTTTTTTTTTGAGACAGGGACTCACTTTTTGGTTCAGGCTGGCCTTGAGCTAAGCCTCAAACTCACATCACAGCAATCCTCCTGCCTCTACCTCCCAAGCGTTAGGATTACAGGCGTGAGCCACCACACCCAGTACTGTGGTATGTGGTACTGATTGCTGCTGGGAGTGAGTCTCCACACCCAGTATTGTATGTGGTTAACCAGGGATTGAACCTGGGTCCTTGTGCTTGCAAGACAGGCGCTGGAACCATTGAGCTAAATCCCTGGCCCCAAGCCTTTTCTTCTTTAAGGCGTATACGTCAGGTGTTTTGTCCCAGCAGTGGAAAAGCTCCTCAGTACATATGTGGAGGGTGAGAATGAAGAGGAGCAGCTGGAATACTCTGCCTTCATCTGCTGCCAACACCTGTGGATACTCCAGCCACGGCTGTTTCCCATAGTTGAGTACATTGTGCTCAGATCAGTTCTTTTCTTTGATGCTTGGGATCAGATCGAGGTCCTCACTGGTCCTGCCAGGCAAGCTCTCTACCACCATGCTACATCCTTAACCCAGTCATATCAGTTTTTTCAATAAACATTATATCATAAACATTTTCCTGTGTCAGTGGAATTTTTCATAAACAACATTTTAAAGGCCAGGGATTTAGCTCAGTAGCGCTGTGCCTTCCTGGCAATTGTATGATCCTGTGTTCAATTCCTAGTATGGGGGGGGGGAAACATTTTAAGTAACTGTAAACTTTCATTTGGATTTGTATTTGAACCGGTTGTTTCATTAGTTGACATTTCACTCTAAAGAGAGCTTTCTAGTCTCAGTACTTATTAGGTTTTTATTTAATGAATTACAGTCTGTTATTATTTATGTATATCTTGATGTTACATTGCTCTAGATCTGGCCTGTATACGCCTCTCAATCTGGCTTCTTTCTCCTTTTGACATATCCTCACTCCAAGCGTTTTCCGACTTTTAGGTCCAAGATAGTCCAGGCTTATTTTGTGCTTGGGCTGCAGAGGTCGTGAGGCCAGCCTTTGTTCCTAGGATTCCTGTTTCTGTAGTGATGAATAGAATTTAAAACCCAACACCTTGGTGCTGGCTGTGCTCATTGCTCTTGGATGTAATGGCTGCTTTTTAAGTCCTTTCAGTGGACAAACTGAATATATGCATAAATGTACATAAATATGCCTCTACTTATTTTTATATCTGTATATTGAAAGCCATCAAGGCAGGTGTGGTGGTGCAGACACAGCCCTCAGGAGGCTGAGGCTGGAGGATTGTCATGAATTCAAGGCCACCCTGGCCTACATAGCAAGTTCAAGGCCAGCCGGAACTACATAGTGAGACCCTGTCTCAAAATAAACAAACCAACCCACCTACCCATCAGTTTACACTGATGCCTCCAATTTTTCTTCTTGTTTTTATGGTACTGGAGATTGAACATGGGCCCTGTACTTCCAAGGTAAGTGTGCTACCACTTGAGCTAAATCCCTGGCTCTCCAGTTCTCATAAATACCAAAAATCAATGCTAGTTTTTTTCCTTGCCATACCCCTCTCCATCACTATGAAATCCCCATCCCCTGACTCCTCACTTGGTCTGATGCCCTCCCTGGCCCTTTGCCCTAGGCATGTGTGCCAACCTTATTGGGCACCTAAAGCCTAATGGTTTTGAAATTAAATTTTTAATAGAAGGGGACAGAACTCTTTCCTTTTTATGGTTGTATAGTACCTCATTTTGTGGATATACTATAATTTACGGTCTTCTTTTTTTTTTTTTGAGAGAGGGTCTCACTTTGTGGTTCAGGCTGGCCCTGAGCTCAGCCTCAAACTCACATCCACTCAATCCTCCTGCCTCTGCCTCCCGAGTGCTGGGATTACAGGCGTGAGCCACCACGCCTGGCACTATGGGATGTGGTACTGGTTGCTGCTGGGGTGTCTCCACACCCAGTATTGTATGTGGTTAACCGGGGATCAAACCCAGGTCCTTGCATTTGCAAGACAGGTGCCGGAACCACTGAGCTAAATCCCTGGCCCAATTTACGGTCTTCTTGAAGGACAATTGGAAGATATTTAGTCTTATTCTGTTATATTGCAAATAGTGCTGTATGTAATACATGGCCATGTGGATAAGACTTTTTATATTTTTGCCAGTAAGACTTGGGGATGTATGCAGTTCCACTAGTTACTACCAAATCTCTCTCACTACCAGCAATGCATAATTATCTTTTTCTGTCCCAGTCCTACCACCAGAAAGTTTTGTCAAAAGTTAGGCCTAGCACTGAATTCGAAATAACATTTCTTTCTGCCTCGGCCTCTGGAGTGCCGAAATTACAGGCCCCCTCATTTTTTAAAGATCTCTGAATATTCTCATTCTCCTTACCCTACAGGGTCAGACTTCTTCTGACCTCTTCTCTGTACCTTTGTTGTCCACTTTGGAAAATCAGTTTCTTGTTTGGTATATTTTGTTCTACTCTCTTCATTTGAAGATCTTGTTTCTTAGTGGAAAAGACTGAAATAAAATAGCTGATTGGTTCAGCCATCTCACCATCATGTTTGTTGAATGAATGAGTCAATCTGTTGTCTCACCCACTGTAGCATGTCTATAGAGCCTGGGTCACTGAAAGTTTAGACAGCATGTCTGTGTTTAGGACAGAAGTGATACCAGCCACGTAGGCCCTGTTAAGGAAAGTAAAAGCTTCCCAAGAGCCACTTGCATTTTTTTAGGCAGGCTGATTGTGCCTTAAATTTTTAGTTGTTTTCTGAAGGTTGGAAAAGATACACAGTCTTTTGTTTTGCTGGAAATGCAAGTCTCTGATTTCTGTTCTATTTTTTAAATTTTGTGCATTTTTTTATGTAAGTATAAAAATTTAAAAAACAAATATATAAATAATTTGTTGAAAAATACTCCTTTGAAGGTGGTCACTTTTAGCAGTCAGTAATCTTTTTGGAGGGGGCAGACATAATAATTACTGATGAACTTGTTGAGGGGAGGGGCAGTACAGTGGAAGCTTGCAAGAGTTCAAGGTCTCCACTTCTCCAGGGGACTGTGATTCCGGATGTCATTCACCCTGTGGCCATCAAGAATGAGGTGCTTGTCAACCACCTGGTCATCAAATTCATCTGCTTTGAACTTGTTGAAACCCCACTTCTTGGAGATGAGGATCTCCTGGCAGCCAGGGTACTTCAACTTGCCCTGGTGTAGGGCCTCAATCAGATGTCCCTTGTTCTGCAGGTTGGTGTGGATGGATCTGATGACCTGTTCAATGTGAACTCTCTCCAGTTTGCCCTGGGGCTTCCAGAAGGCACATCAGTCACATGCCTGTCTGGATCCTGGATTGGGAAGAGCAAGAGGTCAGATAGCAGACACTACCTGGAAGCAGGGCATCCTGTACTAGCATTGCTGTCGCAGCCACTGCACTGAGCACCCACCTGCAGAGGAACCCAGTTGACTTAACTGACTGCAGCCTATTTTTAATAGTTTGGTATATATTCGTGTACCTTTGTGCTTTGTACTTCATTTTTAAATGTTATTGCCCTTCTTGTAGCCAGTCTGGAGCTAAACATAGATACACTAGTCCAGCACTAGGTCTTGTCACTTAGCAATGTATGCCAGGCGTTTTCTCTGTGTTAGTGTGCACTTCATTCTCTCTGACAGGTGCATTGTCTTCTGTATCTCTCACTCTCACAGAACTACTGTGCCCTGGGGCCAGGCCGTGTGGACTGTGACACTTGGGCTTCCTAGGCCTTCTCTTACACTTGTTTTAATTGGTAAAAGGCACTAATAGGAGATGAGAAGACAAGAAATGGGAGAGGTACTCCTTTTTTTTTTTTTTTTTTTTTTTTGCTTTTTGAGACAGAGTGTCACTTTGTAGTTCAGGCTGTCCTTGTAACTCAGGCTGGCCTCTCACTTGAGGCTGTCCTGCCTCAGCCTCCTGAGTGCTAGGATTACAGGTGTCACCACCATGCCCAGTTTATACTACTCTTTATTTCCCCCATGCACCTTGCCATGGCCCTAGTAGCAGCCGTGCTCCTTCTACTGCTGCTCCCATTGGACAGCCTCCCCTGGCCAGTTAGCGTTTGCTTTCCTGCAGGAATAACACCCTTCTCTTCTCTTGTCCTTTCAGGCCAAAGTGTAGAAATAGCTTCCTGCCTTTGTCAGTCTCTGGGTGCCTCGTTATTCTTCATTGATGTCTTTAAGACCTGCTCACAAAGGTGTAAGAAAGCTGTCATTGAACTTCCTTCAGTTTACCCTTGTGCATGTGCTGTTTCCCACTAACCCTTCCACTGATAGCACTTACTTGTCGGCAGTTGGTGGGCGTTCGCACTGTGCAGATTCGTTTTCCGCTTACAGTCGGCGCTGCCAGCATGCACCCTGTGTGTACTCTTTGCTGTGTGTTAAAGTATTGCTTGAAGGAAAAGCCATAGAAGTTCTGGGTCAAAGCGATGAGTGCTGTAAATTTCAATAGATACTTCAGAATTACTTCCCAAAGGATCTACCAACTTACACTTTTACAACATGTTGTTTATTTTTTAATAACAAAAAATTATAGAAGCAATACTTGTAACTATTTGAAAATGTATAAAGGGGAAAGTGAAGTTCTCCCAGTGATAACTTCAGTTGCTTCCATGCTGTCCCCCAGAGTAACCATGCCAGAAGTTAGCTATGTAGCCTGTCAGGCCTTTCCCCTCTTTTTTATATTTATATGCTTATCAAAGAATGAATGTATGTATATTTGTGTGTAAAGTTGCTTGCATGATGAGTGGGGACAAATCCACGTGTACAGTACCTGCTGTCAGGAATGTGTTGTGAGCTGTGTGTGGTATACCTATGTATCTGTCATCCCAGCACCTGGTAGGCTGAGGTAGTAGGGTCTGGAGTTCAAGGCTAGTGTACCTGGGCAACTTAAAAAGACAAGTGTTTTAGCCAGGCATGGTGGCACATGCTTGTAATCCCAGCACTCGGGAGGCAGAGGTAGGAGGATCAGCACGAGGCTCGCCTGAGCTGCATAGTGAGTTCAGGGCCAGCCTGAACTACAAAGCGAGACCCTGTCTCAATAAACAAACAAACCCACCAAAAACAAGTGTTTTGGACACATAGGGAAAACTGAACTCCTTCTTTCCACATATTTTTAGATACCTAATTTTTCAATTAAAACAATTTCTTGGCTCTTTTTAGGTATGAATTCTTCAGATAATCTTAAGAATCAAATACTATACAAAATAAATCATGGAATTTGACAAGAATCAAACTTAATTTATAGGGCTGGAGATTTAGCTCAGTGGTGTCATGCCTACCGTGCAAGCGCAAGCTCCTGAGTTTGATCCTTGTTATGAAAAAAATAAATAAATAAAAATAAGCTGAATTTACAGAGAGCTGACATTTAGGAGAACAGACATATTTCTAGTACTGAATATTCTCAGTAATCTGTTATGTTTACTCAGACCTGTCTTTGCTGAAAGTTTTATCCATTTCTTCCAAATTTATTCTTAGGTATTTTGTGGCCATCACAAATATTTTTACCTTATATTTTCTAGTTGGATATTGCTATAGCCCCCTTTATTAAATTTCTTGTTAGTTCTAAGCCCACCATGGTGGTACAGTACTATAGTCCCCAGCTGGTTTGGAAGTTGAGGTGAGAGGATCAGTTAGGCCCAAGAGTTTTCAGTCAGCCTGGGCAACACAGTAAGGTCACAATCTTTTAAAATTTTTTTTATTTTTTTGGTACTAGAGATTGAACTTGAGACCTTGTGCTTGCCAGGTAGGCAGTGGCACCACTGAGCTACATCCCTAGGCCAAAAGAAGACCCCAGTTCTAAAGTAAAGCAAAACAACAACAAAGTCCAAGGTTAGAAATAGAAACATCCAGTCCTCTCAACTCCTCTAGAGGTTTTTCAGTTGATCTGCTTGACTTTTCTGATGGACAGTAACCTTTCATTACTTTATTATTAGTAGTTAGATGTAATATCTTTCTGTGTTGTCTTGTGGCCAGGACATCTAGTTGAGGTCAAGGGTCAGTGGTCTGGTCCTGCGAGGTCTTCCAGGTTCAAGGTTCACGGAAAGTAGGTTTTAAAGTATATGCAGTAGGATGAGGGTTGAGATTGGAATTGGAGAATAGATTCCAGATAGGCCTTGAGGGGAGAAACGAAGAGGCAGCCTTTAGTGAGGCAGAGAACGGCTAGTGCATATGTCAAGTGAGATCAGGTGGCGAACTAGGGCACGTGTGCCACAGAGGGCTGCGGATGTCATTGAAAGCTCTAAAGGGGTAACCGTCACTGTGTTAGGAGAAGCAGAGGATGGGTTACAGAGTAAGTCAGGGCTCAGTCAGGAGCTGCCAGGCTTTAGAGGGCAATTACTTTATTCAGAAGAATTGAAAATTGAATGAAAAATGTGTTAGCCAAAATGGCCCCTAAAGCTGTCCAAACCCCAATTTCTTGTTTTTTCTGTAGTACTGGGAATCAGACTTGGTCCCTTGTGTAGGTAGGTGCCGTACCACTTCAGCTATATCCCCAGTTTGTTCCAACTTCTTGTAAAACTTGTAAATAAATTTCCTGATGTACCAAAAGGGATTTTTCAGATATAATAACCGATATGGACTTTGATAGGCAGATTATTCTGGATTACTCAAATTGGCCCATCCAATCACTTGAGCCCTAAAAAGCAAAGAAACTTCAGCAGAAAGCAGAATCAGGTTGTTATAGATGGGTCAATTGTAGAGACTCAAAAGAGAGGGTAGCCTGGTGTTGCTGAAGAGGAACCATGTGGAAAGTCAGAAGTTCTGTAAGAACAAAGACTTGGTGGCCAGGGATTTAACTCAGTGGTTCTAGTGCCTACCTCACAAGTGCAAGGTCGCAAGTTCGATCCTCAGTACCAAAAAAAAAAAAAAAAAGAATAAAGACTTGACTGTTGGCTGATAAACCAGCAAGGAAATGAGAGCCTCAGCCCCACTGCCAGGGGAGTAAAGTGAGTAGCCAGAATGAACCTCAAGTGGATTCTTCTGCTGAGCCTCCAGAAGGATGCCCAGCGCTGCTGCCTCTTAGTTTTTGACTTGTAAGAGTCTAAGTAGAGGACCTTGCTAAGACACACTATACCCGTCATTGGATCCGCCTTAGCAAGAGTGACCTAATAAATCTGTGTTGATTAAACACCAACAACAAGTTGGCACCTTATTTCAGCTGCATTAGAAAAATACTAAAAGGGACTTTGAACGGGGAAATAAAATTTTCAGACTACATAAAGGTTGACTGTGTGCTGAATGCAAAATGGATTTGGAGGGTGTGAATTTGGAGGCAGGGAAACTTGTGGGAATACAGTGATGGCGTGGACTAAATTAGTGATGGTGGGAAGAAGACATAATTGAAGATTTATTTGGGAGGTCACAGTTGCCACAACCCTGTCCCTGGAAGAGGATGCCAGGATGACTGCCAATTTCTGGCTTTTGTGAAAGGTGATAGTGAAGCTGTCGCTTGAGGTGAAGATGAGTGTGTTGCAGGATGACGTGACATGACCTCAGCACTTGTTCTTCGTCTGGAAATTCTCTCCATAGATATTTATCAGAGTATGTTATTGCTGTAACTTCTAACCTCTAAGAACTGTTTCTTTTTTTTTTTTTTTTTTTAGATCATGTAGACAATTGTAAATCATGTGAAGATGGGACTCTTGGTATTTGTGCGCAATCTGCTGCTAGCCCTCTGCCTCTTTCTGGTCCTGGGATTTTTGTATTATTCTGCGTGGAAGCTGCACTTACTCCAGTGGGAAGACTCCAGTAAGTATAGTCACTCTAGCCCATCCCAGGAGCAGCCTGTTGCGGGTCAGTTAAGTGTGTCATGCGGCTGCAGCCAGTTCTGTCATAGCTTCCAGAGATGGGCAGTGAGTAATCCGAACATGCCTGCGACTTTTGGTTTGAAATCACCTCTCATTTTAGTTGCTATAGGCTGAAAGCATCTTTTTTCCCACCTCTTTCTTTTTTTTAACTGCATGCCATGGTAAATCTTAATTCTTTTTATAAGCCTAGTGAGAATGTGCTATTCTTCAATTAAAAACCTACACTACACCCATACCTCTAGTTTGTGAAGGTTTTTGTTCTTTTTAATTTCCACAGTGTATTACCACTCTCATTTCACATTTATTGCTTTGGATTTGATGCTGGAATTGTTTTTTCTTCTGCCCTTAAAGCATTCATCTTCACTTTTTCTTTGAATTTTCTATTTTATACTAGTATTTTGTTTTATTTCCTTTAATGAAACTTTATCTTCTTAATAATTGGATTTGGACCTCCACCTAAGTAGAATACTGGCTTCTGCTCTCTCTCCAGTGAGTCTTACTCCTTTTCTTCCATCTGTGATTTGGTCTTGTGTGTTACATAGTGTTTCTCCCATCGCCTGACCCCTCTGACTTTTTTCAGTTCACTCAGTGCTCCTGTGTTACAGACTCGCACTTGAAGGGCTGACATTGATGGCACCCAGTCTGTACATCTTGTTCTTATTGGTAGCTAAGCGATCATGTGTATTTTCTTTTTGGCTATTTTGTCTAGCCTGAGCTTGGTTCGGGATACACTGTGTGGTCTGTCCTGATTTCCAGTTCTTAAGCAGTTTTGTTTTTAAAAACATCTACTACATACACTTATAGAACCTACTCGAGTAGTTTGTCTCTAGGCCTGAGGCTAAAAGGAGTTGGAAGATGCAGCTGTCACTGGCCTGCCACTGTACGGAGCCCGAACGTAGAAATTATTTCTGTGAAATAGTTCATTTATTTTTAAGGCTCAAGCTACTAAGCAGTTTCAAGCCAAGTTTTAAAATACGATGTTTTATCTTTTATTATTTTACATAGAATTTTGAAGTGCTTCTTAAATGTTTATCTTATAATTATGACTAATTCATATTTCAAGAGTGTATTCAGGTTTCTCTGCTCTTTCTGTTTGTTTTGTTTTTTGAGACAAAGTCTCACTGGATAGTCCAGGCTGGCCTTGACCTTGCTGTGTAAGCTAGAGTAGTTTTGAACACCTCATTCTCATGTTTCAATCTCCCAAGTGCTGAGAGTATAAACCTATGTCTCCACATCTGGGTTCACTTGTTTTTAAATTCAAGTAACTACCCACAGGAAGGAGCTGTTTATGTCATGCTCTGTATTAAAAGGCATTTTCTGTATTAGAATAGTGATTTGTCTTTGTAGAAAGCGTATGCAAGAAACAGGTCTCTTTTCCGGTAGAACGTATAACGAAAGCTCAGGTAATATTTTCCTAGAAAGAGAAAGAAATTAACATTGTGGAAAAAACATTGTGTGTCAGAAAGTAGACTAGACAGTTTATAAATTTCATTTCATCTGACTTAATTCTTGCTACAGTTCTGTGAAGATAGTCCCATTTTCCAGTTGAGCAAACTCCAGCACTGAGTTTAACAGTCTACCACGGTTATACAGTTGATTATTGGAATTAGAGTTGAACTTTGAATTAAAACCCATGTTCAATTTTTGGGAAATTCTACCTGGTACAAAGAGATGGAAAGGTCTCAGAGAGGAAGAGTGTCAAGAGGAGAGCGGAGAGAGGAAAATAGGAGGGAAAGCAAGGAAGAAAAGGCTTCAGTAGAGGACTTGAGAGATTTATTACTTTGGGAGGTGACCAGGTATTAAGAAGGACGGGGTGTGAGCTCCAGTGGTTTACTGCTAGTTCCCTGCTGTCTTTAGCATTGTTCATTAGCTAACCAGTACTCACAGCTTTTCTATTGCTCTGCCTCTCAAGCCTCCCAGTTGTTTGATTTTGAGTAGGTAGTTTTCTGTAGCATTATTTGGTTTAATATTAGGACTGAGTCAAAGGAGCAGCCCTGGATGGCTCACCCAGTCGGAGCGGGTGCACAAGTTCAAGCAGTGGAGCTTCTGGACCTACATGCCTGCTGTGCTGTGAATTTTAAGCTATGGTTTAGTGATATTGAAAATGCTTCGCAGCCCTTTTTCTGAGGAGCCCAGAGGACACTTTCAAGTTTGAATAATAAATATCTTTAACATTATCAGGCACTTTTCCTTCTTTGTTATAATAATAAAATTACCTATTGAGTTCCTCATGATGAGGAAAAAAACTAGAGTTTTTATTATTAAACTATTCAACAAGCTGCATGTTCCTATTATGGTCCATGTACTGTCTCAGGTAAACTGGATATAGATGAACATACCCAGCATGATGGAACTATATGATATATATTTTTTTAATTTTGTTTTTGAGGCACCAGGTATAGAACCCAGGCCCTTGTGCTTCCACAGTAGATGCAATACCCCTTGAGCTAAACTCTTGGCCCTGTTTTGTTTTGTTTTTGAGATAGGATCTCACTGCATAGTCCATGCTGGCCTTGAATTTATGATGATCCTCCTGCTTTAGTCCTTTGAGTGCTGAGATTACTGGCAGGTGCCACCTCATCTGACTTTAAATTTTAAAAATTTATTACGGTAGAAGACACATTGTCTTTAACTCCCCTCAAAATATCCCTCTTGTTTTGAACACACCCATGGTCCTTACCATTTCTGAAGCAGTTCTAGAAGACTTTTATGTCTTATTCATACACCTTATTCACTGAGTTTGACACCATGCAACAAAAATCAGTGTGATCTTGAAAGAGTGATTTGAATTGATTGAGGACATCAAGAAAGCTACAACAGTACAACCAAAGACACAAAAGAGGACTTCGAGACTGCTTCAGAACGTGGCAGGAGTGGTGGGGTAAGTGTGTTAAAAGTGGGAAGGGTAAAGGTAAAAGGCTCTGATGAGTTAAGGATGAAAATTGTTAGCCTTAAACAGCTACTTTAAGAACATAACAAAAAGATATATAAGAAGCCAACAGATGAGACAATAAAAAGTAATCCCCAAAAAGAAAGGAAATTTTGACAAATACTACACAGATAAAACTTGAAGACAATGGGACTGGGGATTTAGCTCAGTGGTTCTGGCGCCTGTCTTGCAAGTGCAAGGACCCGGTTTGATCCCCTGGTAACCACGTACAATACTGGGTGTGGAGACTCACCCCAGCAGCGATCAGTACCACATACCACAGTGCCGGGCGTGGTGGCTCATGCCTGTAATCCCAGCACTCGGGAGGCAGAGGCAGGAGGATTGCTGTGATGTGAGTTGGAGGCTGAGCTCAGGGCCAGCCTGAACCACAAAGCGAGACCCTGTCTCAAAAAAACCCCAAAAAACTTGAAGACATTATGTTGACAGAATAAGCCAGTCACAAAGTACAGATTTTACAATATTCCATTTATATGAAGTTGCTAAAGTAGTCAAATTCATAGAGACAGAAAATAGAATGGTGATTACAGGGATGGGAGGCGTGGGGAGTTGATATTTCATGAGTACAGAGTTTGTTTGGTAAGATGAAAAGAATTGTGAGATGGATGATGGTGATGGATGTATAACACTGCGAACGCACTTAATGCCATAAAACTGTACACTTAAAAAAAATGATCAACATATTAAATTTTGGATGCAGTAGTGTGCATCTGGGATCATAGCTATTGAGAGACCAAGTCAGAAGGATTGTAAGTTTGAGGTGAGCTTTAACAGGATCTTTCCTCTAAAAAAATGTGGACAGGGGCACAAGGAATGTTACTATCCCTAGATTCAATCCCCAGTACTCTGGGGATAAAAGGAAATACAAGAAAATATAATTTCAGTTCCAGGTGTGATGACTCACGCCTGTAATCCCAGCACTCAGGAGGCAGAGGCGGGAGGATTGCCGACTTGAGGCTAGCTTGGGCTACATAGCAAGATCCTGTCTCAAAAAGAAAAAAAAAAGTGGGCCGGGGATTTAGCTCAGTGGTTCCGGTTCCTGTCTTGCAAGCTCAAGGACCTGGGTTTGATTCCCCTGGTAACCACATACAGTACTGGGTGTGGAGACTCACGCCCAGCAGCAGCCTGTACCACATACCACAGTGCCGGGTGTGGTGGCTCATGCCTGTAATCCCAGCATTCCGGAGGCAGAGGCAGGAGGACTGCTGTGATGTGAGTTTGAGGCTGAGCTCAGGACCAGCCTGAACTACAAAAGTGAGACCCTGTCTCAAAAAAAAGAGAAGAGGTTAGAAGAATGACTCATAAATACTTGAAAAGAGTCTCAGCTCTATTATCATCAGGAAATACAAAACCACAATACTATATATCCAGTAGAATGCCTGATGTTGGGACCGGGGATTTAGCTCAGTGGTTCTGGCGTCTGTCTTGCAAGCACAAGGGCCCGAGTTCAATCCCTGGTAACCACATACAATACTGGGCGTGGAGACTCACCCCAGCAGCAATCAGTACCACATACCACAATGCGGAGTGTGGTGGCTCACACCTATAATCCCAGTACTTGGGAGGCAGAGGCAGGAGGATTGCTGTGATGTGAGTTTGAGGATGAGCTCAGGGCCAGCCTGAATGCCTGATGTTTAGAAAGCATGATAATTTGGCAAGGGTATGAAGCTAGCAGAACTCCTCATATATTGTTATTGCAGATATAAACTGGCTTGGAAGTTTCTCAGAACAATAAGCACCCACCTGCCAAATGGTACAGTTATTCTAGTCATAAGTAATTATGCAAGAAAATGGAAGTATCTTTCTACATAAAGACTTGTACTTTAGGGCTGGTAACAGTTTTATTCCAAATATCCTCATGCTGGGAAATAGCTATTACTAAGTATATCTATCACTAAGTGAATGGACAGACACAATGTGGTATATTCATCCACAAAGTGGTTGAATGTAAAGAAACAAACTTGACAGTCAGGGTAGTTCAGTTGTGCCACACCTGCCTCACAAGCACAAAGTCCTGAGTTTGACCCTTGGTACAGAAAAAGAAAAAAGATGACACAAACTTGATGCACATCATGGATAAATATCAAACTCACATTCTAGCCAGGAGTGGTGGCTCATGCCTGTAATCCCAGTACTTAGGAGACAGAGACAGGAGGATTACTGTGAGTTCAAGGCTGAGCTCAGGGGCAGCCTGGAGTACAAAAGTGACACCCTGTCTGAGAAAAAAAAAAAAAAACACCTCACATTCTGAGCCAAAAAAAAAAAAAAAAAAAAATCTCCCAGGCAAAGAGTACATACTAGATGATTCCATTTATATAAAATGGAAACTAATTAGTAGTAACTTAAAAACAGATCAGTACTTGCTGGGAGTGAAGAATGATGGATTGCAGAAGGTCACAAGGAATTTTTTGAGATTGATGGAAATGCCCCTTTATTGATTGTGGTGTTGGTTTTGTAAATGTGTACAACTGTTGTAACTCTTCATATTGTGTACTTCATATTAATACAGTTATGTGTTATTTCTCAATATAGTTGATAAGAAAAATTGTATTAAACATACATAAAAAAGACTTTACATAGAAACACATTAAATACAGGATGATTGCCTTTACAAAAGGTAAATGGTAAAGAAAGGAAATTAATTACTAGGTAATTACAGCTCACTCATTATGGTTGGGTAAATGTTTCTGTATATTTATATATTGTATACAGGAGTGGTCCTTGTTAGCAGAGGAAGTTCCTCAGGGAGCAAAATGGCCATCTTGTACCCTAAATGCCATAAAACACTGCTGTAAGAAATTGAAGAATATTAAAATGGCCATATCATGTTCATGATCAGAACACATGTTATTGTTAAGATATTGGATCTTCCCAGCTTGTTTTAGAATTCATACTCTCAATCAAAATTCTAGAAATCTTGAGTTTTGTCCTTTTTTTTTTGTAGAACGTGACACTTAATTTAAAAATTTATACGAAAGTATAGAAAACAGAATAGTTAAAATCATGTTGAAAAAGAATCAAGTGAAAAGCGTGCTTTCAAAATTCATTACAAAGCTCTGTTGGGCGGTTTTGGTACAAAGGTGAATTATAGATCACTGGGTTAGAAAAGAAAATAAGCATATACGGCTGATTGACTTATGAAAATATGCCAAAGCAGTTTAATTGAAACAATATAATCATGTTCAATAAATGTTTGCAAACTAAAAAAAGGAACCTTGGCCTGGGGATATAGCTTAGTGATGCCATGCCTGCCTGATAAGTGCAAGGTCCTAAATTTGATTCCTGGTACAAAAAAAAAAAAAATGAATTTTGACTCTTCATCTTGCTAGACATACAAAATTAACTTGAAATGGATCACATACCTAAAAGGAAGAACTAAAACTATAAAACTTATAGAACAAAATATTGTAGAGAAATCTTAGTGACCTTAGTTTGATAAAGATTTCTTAAATTGAGAATAAAAGCCTACTATTTTTTGTTTTTTTCCTTTCTTTTGAGACAGGGTCTTGCTATGTAGTTAGGTTGGCCTTGAATTCGCTCTTAGATCATGCTGGCCTGGAACTTGAAGTGGTCCTGCTGCTTCAGCCTCTAGAGTACACCACCACATCTTACCAAATTTAAAATATTAATATATTGGACCTTATCAAAAGTAAAAACTTCCTAAGTGCGGTGGCTCATGCCTTGGTGTCAGTTGCTTGGGATGCTGAGATAAGAGGATCACTTGAGCCCAGGAGTTCAAGATAGCTCAAGTAATGTAGTGAGACTGCCTTTTTAAAAAAAAAAAAAAAAGTAAAATTTTCGCTTTTCAAACTGCTACAGAATTTTAAGAGAAACCAAAGACTGCAAGGAAGTGCTGCAAAACATATGCACAAAGGACCTGTATTTTCAGTACATCATGAACCCTTGGAACTCAGTAAGAAGACAACAAAGAAAAACCAAATGGCAGATACAAAAGACACTTCACAAACCAGACAGACAGATGGCAAATCGGCATGTGGAAAGATGAAGAGCATAATTAAACATTAGGAGAAAGTGAAAATTAAAGCTGCAGTAAGATCTCCACTGATTAAAAAGACTAAGCCAGGTATTGAGAACGATGTAGAGCAACCATCCTACTTTCACACTGCTGGTAGAGATGGAAAATGGTACAAGCATTTTGAAAGCAGTCAACTCCTCGAAAATTAAACATTCACCCACTAAAGCTCTACATATTCCATTCTAAGTAAAAGATACATCTATGCAAAACCTTATACAGCAATGATTTTAGCAGCTTTATTTGCAGTAACCAAAAATAGGAAACAACTCAAAAGATCCATCAACAGGTAAATAAATTGTGCCGTTTATATAATAGAACACTACTGACCATTAAACTGAATGAATTATTGATACGCATATAAATACACATGGATATCAGTTATGCCAGGTGAGAGTGGCCAGACATGAGTCCAATAATACTTGATCCAATTTAGACAAAATTCCGTAAAGTACAAACTCATAGTGACAAAAAGTAACTCAGGAAGGGCACATGAATGGGATAGATTGTGAGGAAAGAAACAGAATTTAAAGCATGAAAGAATGTGAGATTGATGAATGTTGTAGTTTAGATCTAAAAAGCCCCCAGATCAAGTCATGTCATATACTGGTACAAATTCTCAATGTTGAGTGTGATCATGATATGCATATAAAATGTACCTAGCTCACAATTTAAAACTACAAATCATTAAAGAGGATAGTTGAAAAGACAATAAAAAAGTCAAAATAAAAGGCCCCCAAAAGTGTGCATATTCAGACATGGAACTTGTTGGAAGGTGATTAGATCTTGGGGTTTATCCTCATCAGTGGATTAGTCCATTGGTGAGTTTCATAGTTGAATGCCCTGTTAGGCGGTGGGGCCCAGTAAGCATAGGTGAGTCACGGGCTGTGCCCTGGAAGAGTCGACTGTGTTCCCATCCTGGCCCTCCCTGTTTCTGCTTCCGAGGGTAAGCAGCTTCCTCCCTCCACGGCACTCTTCCGTCAGGATTTTTCTGCCCAGATCCTGCTAACTATGGAGTAAGCCCCCTAAACTATGAGCCAAATCTTTTAGGTTGTGAGTGTTGGGAATTTTGTCCCAGGGAAAGGAAAATGACTAAGATAGTATGTTCATTAGATTAGTTATGATAATTTCACAGATTACTGTGCATATGTTACTGATATTGATGAATATTCAAAATTCACCATTTTAAAAAATTTACAGATTCCTGTGTTGAATAAATTCAATAAACATAGTAATGTAAAAGTAACAGGCAAATATAAACATTGAGGATTTTAGATTCTTTAAAAATGTAACTTGTTAAGTAAGAAAATCCTGTTATTTTTCCAAAATATAGAACTGAATTCTAACAAAGTGATTTAACGAAGTAAAGCACAGTGTTTAGTGAGGCAAAATTCACACACAAGGTTGGTATAAGAGTACATTTTTCTGTTATATCCTGCGGACTCAGGGAAGTACTAGAATTGAAGTAGTTTAAATATTTTTTTAGCGCATTTACCATTGTAAGTTAATAAATTTGATATAAGAATTATATCTAGAAAATAAAACTTAACCTTTGAGTTATTCATTTTTACTATTAACTTTTAGTTAACTATATATTTATAAATATATTTCTAATTCACACAGCTTTAAATACAGAAAATTAAGATATTAGGTCAGACATAGTAGTTCGGATAAAGTACAACTCAGCGTATTTTCAATATCCTTTATTGACAATTTGAAGTGTGAAACCTTTTGAAAAGTTAAATACTGGATATTCTAAAAATTTTTCCCATTATATTTTTGTTTCTTATAAATACAAAGAGCATTTGAAATAAAACAACTTCAACACAAGTGTATGTGATTGCTGTAAAGTGATTGTAAGTTAATAGTCTTGTAACATCATTGTTAACTGTATAGTGACAGAATTTTCAAACATAATTGTAGACAGAATTAGTTTAGTAATATTTTTGCAATATTGGCAACAGTAATGTAAATCATATCCCAGTTTCTTCCTTCAGCTGGAATGTTGAATAAAACAATTTTATTCACAGCCAAAGGAACAAAATATGATCTGCTCAATGCAGATGGCCTTTCTGTCATAGCTTTCTGGCATGACAGTATATAAATACTGTTCATTTAACTAATAGATTTAATGTATAATAGATTGAATACATTATTGAGACTGTTCGATGCTAAGTGAAAGTCTAATAGCACCCAAATTGACATTGTCCCGTGACTGCTCAAATGATGTGTAATGTTTGCTAGAGAGCTATTTTTAACATCTATTTCTATTTCATTAGAAAATAGACCAAGAAAAATATAAAAAGAATTAAGCTGTTAATACGCAACATAGTAAAACATTAATTCTCCCCCCTTTCAGCTTTCAAAGCAGTAGCAGAAACATGGCAGGCCTCACAGGAACAGTGTTTTTGCATGATGCTACATATATGAAGATGCTTAGAACCTGCTGTTATCCTAGGGTGTTATTAGACAAACTTTCTAAAATAAAATAATATATAAGAAAGTACATCTTTTCACTGATTTTTATTTCAGGGGACCTTGATCGTTATGGTTTAGACCTCCTGTATCAGTAGTAAATTAATTGGAGTTGCTGCCACAGAAACCCTGTGCTCCTGCACTGGGTCCTGTTTCAGGCCAAAGAGTCCCTTGGGGTCATAGTCCTTCCATTCATATGCAGAAGATCATGGGGCTATCAAAATAACATCAATGCCAGGCATGGTGGTGCAAGCTTATAATCCCAGCACCCCAAAGACTGTGGCAGGAGGTTTGCTGCCAGCCTGAATTACAGAGTGAGACCTTGTTTCAAAACAACAACAACAACAAACAATTCAGTGATACAGTTCTCCAAACTGTAGGTTGAGTGTAGGATTTAAGGCACAAGCTTTCTGACTACAATTGAATTTGCACATTCCCTTTAAAAAAGGTCATGACTATAATGAAAATATAAAGTTACATGATATTAAATTCATCATTGTTATATAAGATTTAGTGCTTTATATAGAGATAGTGAAGGTCAGCTATTCTGTGCAGAAATTAGAATTATGTATTATTACAGGTTGTGTTGTCTGAAAACCTATACAATAGCCTTTACACTGTAGTTAAATGTCCAGCAAGACTTAAAAAGCTTACTATATAATATTTTTGATTAGAGAGTAATATTTGTACGGACACAGTAAAATCTCTACTTTTGTATGAGAAGGAGGTCATTTAGGAAAAAATAAGTATTTCTAAATAAATGCAGCTAAATAAATTATATATACTCTAATTGATAAGGTTTTCTACAGTGAGCTATATGAAGATATGAAATAAATTATATTTAAATAGCTACTGCTAAAATATCTTCAAAGATCAAACATAAGTTCCAGGATAATGAGGTGCTATTTTCTGCCTTTGGGAAAAGCAAGGTTGGTTTTAAGAAAATCCTATTACTTACTAGCCTTCCGTTATGGAAGAATGTGAACACTCCAGTAGCAGACACTGAATTCATTTAGTGATAAAGGGTTTTGGATGATAAAGGTTTCTTTAATAGTTTCATTTTTAAAACAACTTATATTGCTAGACAGGGATTTCTTGACCCAGGGATATCCACAGGTTGCTATGACTTCTCTATTCCTATCTTTATTGCTTCTAAGAATTTTCTTTAACATTAGCAATTAGACTGTTCCTTCTTTTCTTTTATTTGAACTTGATATTTACAATATTTGATAGAATTAGTTTGCAGTGTTAAGCCATACTATTGTGGGGTATGAAGTTATACACTTTGGATAGGGACAGTTTACATTGTCATAACTTGGTAAAAATAGCCAGAGAAAAAGATTACCTTCAAAGGAACAACAATTAGGTGGGTAATTGGCTTTTGAAGAGCAGCAATAAAAGCTGGAAGACAAGGAGCTGTTTTATTACTTTTAAAGAATACAGCTGTCAACTAGAATCTGTGTATGCTGTGAAATCATCTTTCAGGATTGAAGTAAACACTGAAGAAAATTCTCTCCCAGTAAAAGAACTTACAAAGTTTAAACCATGGAAGGTTCAGGAGGAGTGATGAAATGCTAAACATGTAGTAAACCTATGTGAACAACATTGACTGTGTATCTCCATAAAAGGCAGTACTCTCCAGTTAGCATCTGGTGTCCCAAAAGCAAAGAGATGGGCCTATGCTACTAGTTAATGATAGAGTTTAAAGTAAGAAGTCGAATGGACTGGCAGATGCCTGTAATCTCAGCACTCTGCAAGGCTGAGTCAGGAGGTTCCCACATTGGAACCCAGCCTGAGTGTTATAGTTTGGATCTGGACTGCTCCCCAAAAGTCTCAGTTTCAGAGGTGGGGCATTTTTAAAGTTATTAGGTCATGGGTGTGCTATACTTATCAATAGATAATGGGTTAAGCCACTGATGGGTTTACAGCTGAATGTGCTGTTAGGATGGGGCATAGTTGGAAGAGATAGGTTGCTGCTGGAGAGACCTGGAAGGATGCGTCACCCTCGCTGCTTCACACTCTGCTGTCTGCTCCTTGCCACGTGTGAGAGCAGCTTTCCTCCATTATACTGTTCTCCTGTGTGCCACAGACTCTGAGAGCCAAAACCAGCTCTCCTGCATTAAATTGTGGGTCTTCCATATTTTGTACCAGGGATAAGAAATGTGACTTATGACACTGGATAACTGAGTGAGATCTTGTCTTAAAAGAAAAAAACGAGGAGGCCAGGGATGTACACTGGTGGCGCTACACCCAGCTGGCAAGCGAAAGGTCCTAAGTTCGATTCCCAGTGCTGGAAAAAATAAAACAAAGGCTGGGATTGTTGCTTAGTGCAGAGTTCCTGGGCTCAAGCACCAGTGATGTACCCTCTGAAAAAGAAAGTATTAAGAATTAAGGCATTTTCTGTGTATTTTGTCATATGGTTAGATATGTTAATTCACTTAAACTTTATTAAGGTAAATATACAGATAAGGTGCCGAGGCTAATTACAAGAAAAATAATGTGTAAAGTGCATAAACACTAGTGGGAGGGAAGTATCATGAGAAAAAAAAGGCAAGAATTCAAAGAAATATTGAAGGAAGAGACTAATGAATAATATCTGCAACTAAAAGTTGAATATGCTGGCAGTTTAAGCCGGGGTCAGATACTGAATCTCTGAGCAAAGCAGAGTGCCATCTTTTATAGAAACAGTAGTTCTTACAGTTCGATCACAAGTGCAGCATTTTACAGAAGATGCTGACTGCCTGTTGTGCTCTGCCAACACACAGCCAACGAGTGCACAGGTACTGTAAAGTGGTGGTAGGTAAACTGCTTACACCAGGGCACAAAGTAAACCAGGGGCCCCAACTGTATTAGCTGCCATTGTATTTTTCCCTGCCTCACATGTTTGTTATTTAAAAGCCAGTTTTACTTAAAAATACTATTGGTGAAATATTTAATTAGAATTTCATTTTTGAATATAAATCATTTTACTCAACTGCAGTGAAATGTGAGATATACTACAACTCACTGAAGTTTTACTTTTGTCTCTGGGAAAAGCACTCATGTAATTGAACTGCAAGCTTCACTGGCTGCTCTTTTGAAAACACCATTTTTACTCAGAAAAATGTCTGATAGGCATACCTGTGGTTATTGAGGTATATGTAGTTGTAAACCTTTTCACAAAAATGATCTGCCACTTCAAAGGAAAGAGCCAACTTTTTGGTGGTGATAAAATTTGAGCTTACAAGTGAAAATTAGATTTCTGGAAAACTTGTATCTTCTGCAGTGAGCCTGACACCTCAATATTTAAATACTTCTCTGATAATATCAGCAGTGCTATTAACATAAGTGATGTTTTGCTATTGTCTAATGAATGTGACATGTTGGGAGATGTGTATAACTCAGTGAGTCACTGGTTCCAGCATGATCACTGTCAGGTTGTTATGAAATTAGAATGGATGGAAGAGCCAAGATACAGATGGAGCAGTGGTTTTTTATGATTTTTATTAGATCATGTTTACAGTACACAGTGATTACATTCACCATGGGGAGTTGATACACGTATGTAATAATTCATTTTGCTTCCTCTTCCCTTCCCTCACCTTCCTTCATCACTTGGTCCCCTTCCCATTTGTAGAGATTTAGCTCTCTATTATCTGTCTTTTATTTTGCTCTTTAAATTATTAATACTTTGAGAGCAATGGGTTTTAATGTAATAGGGTCTGAAAATATTCATCAATAGTCATTACTCAGTGCTTGTGGTTAATTCATTCCAGAACTTGTGACGAGTTCCAGACTGACAAGTACTGAGCAGATTTTTCCCATAAGAAATAATGTAAACGTTCCCCAGAATTTTCACATTTTACTGGGCTAATTATATTAGCCTTTTGCTGAGCTCAGAGAAGCCTTCAGGCTTCTTGGCGTCACTCTTGACTTTTTTGTTACCCACGATTAGCACCTCAGATGCACACAAGCACAGACGGGAATGAGGAATGTGTCAGGGCTCTGTGCGTTATGGAGCAACCCTGAGACAGACGCAAGTGGCACGTGCTAAAACATCTCCTCGGCAGAATGTGACAAGTATGGCTTGTACCGAGGTCTGACTTGTGTTCCATATTCCACAGAACTAACCTTAGGAAGGTACTCTTTGAGTTTCAAAAGCAGTATATCCAGGATCATTTGAAAAGGTTATTAGTATAATGCCCCTCATTTTTCAATTTACCTGTGAAAGGACAAAATTTTTCATATACTGTACTTTATTCCAAACAGTTTATAACATATTGACTGCAGAACTAAATAAGTACCCAAATTTCTTTTATTAAGGTGGAAATTAAAAATATTTGCAGGAATATAAAATGATGCCATTCTTTTCTTAATTTTTTTCATTTTGGAAAATTTTCCTTCATAAAGTTATGCTCTTTATGGTAATAATTTAATGGATTTGTTAATGAATTAATATTTAAAGATCCCTTAGTTTTAATTTGCAGTATACTAAATATTAATATAACTCTTGATTCACATACATAGACATTCTTCGAGTTTTCAGAGGTATTTTGTTGTTGTTGTTTTTATTCATAATAGCCAAAGTAGAAATAACCCATATATCCATCAGCTGGGGGGTAAATAAAATATGATACAGTAATACAATGGGAAACAACAATAAAAAACCTTTCATAGGTTGGTAACCAACTGCCTATGTCAGCGATCTTATTTAGGTTCTCACTTTTTACTTGTTGGCCTCTGGTCTGTCCTCCATTTAGCCCTTCAGTTGATTGATAGCTGCTGTATGAAACCATCTGAAACAGTAGACAATGGTTTTAATCTAATCGTCTGTGAGTTTGCTCTAGTTGTCTGCCTAGTCAACTGTAAGATGAAAAATGTTTGGGGGCGTCACTCTTTTTTGGAAAGGCCCTTACTATGTACTCTAGGCTGGCCCCACATTCACAGCTGGCCTCAGACTCACTGCAATTCTGAGTGCTGGGATTACAGGCATGTACCACCACATCTGGCTAAGGGTCAGACTTTTACCTCCTGTGAAGATTGCTGCTTTGTAGAATTCCCTTAGAACTGCTTCAGTTTAGGCACAGGTGCTACCACTTATGTACAAGGGGGGAGGACATTGTGTATATGTTCATGTTTATACATATATATGCATATATAACATCTATTTGTATACATGTGTATAAAATAATTCTGGAAGCATGAAACATCGAAATATTGTAATAACTCTGGTTGTTTCCCAGGAAGAAAACTGATAGCCGGAGACAAGCGTGGGTGACAGTGTGGGAGAGAAGGAAGGATTATAGGATGAAAGGGGGCTAATACTTTCTGAGGATAGTGTCTCCATGACATAATCACCTTCTTTTGATTACCTCTTAAGAGGTTTCACTTCCTTTCAGTACCATTATATTGGGAACAAGTAAGCACCAAACCTTTGAGGACAAACCATAGCGCAAGGCTGATAGAGAATCAGAGAAGATAGCTGTAGAAGGAATTGCTTGGAAATAATACTTGAGAATAATTGTTATTTTTAAGTGTAAAGTCCCAGTAAACTGACAGCTAAGGAGCCAGCAGGGCAGTGTGAGAAGAGGCCTGAGGAGCAGTCAGAGAGATGGAAGGGAGTACGAGGAAGTTTCAAAGGGGAAGTGGTACAGAGGTGCCGATGTGCCATTTGATCCAGCATTTCCACTCCCGGAATTTCACCATTTGTTTATTTGCGGCATTGTTTTTAATAGCAGACATTTGGAAGCACTTGAAGGGCTCACCAGTAGGACACAAGTTAAATAAATGATAGTTCCTTGTCCAGTGAGTGCTTTGTACCTGCAGAATGAGGAAGCTTTGAATACCTTGATAGAGAAAAATTTCCAAAATCACTAAGTATAAAAAGCAAAGATTAGAGTTTTATTTCAGGCTTAGAATGTTTTTAAACTTTTATCATTTTTCTAAATGGATATTGAGGATTATTATTTCCCTTATTGTTACACAATATAGGCTTTTAGTTTGCTTTTTCTCTGAGCTCTAGTTAGGATGAGCTTTCTTATTATAAATAATACTTTGCATTTATCAGTGGCAAAATCAGAACTGTACACTGTTAGATGTACTCCACTTTGGGCTAGTGAGAATTGCCTCCTGCTATTCTGTGTCTGCCGCCAAGTGCCTTTATATGGTATTTCAGTGTATTGTTGAGGAGCTTGGGTATGTAGCAGTCACTCTGAACCACAAGAGGGCAGAAGAACCTTTCAGTTGCCGTAGGCTGGTTTGTGCTGGATGTCATATCAGGCAGAATTGTGCCTGGATGAGTCCTTGAATGCACTGTGGTCTTAAGCACCTAGAAGGCAGGCCGTGTCCTAGTCATCGGCAGAGGCAGTGGAAGGTCAGGAAGAGAGTATGGATTCTGGAAGCATATATACCTGCCGTTTGTCCTCACCTCCTGCAAACTACTTAATGAACTAATTATACTAGTTAACTTCTCTTGAGCTTGAATATGCATAGCGTTAGAGGCATTATGATGTAATATAACAGGAAGTTGAGGCTTTGGAGTCTTTGAACCTATATGTATAATCTGAGCACAGACAGCTGTTTAGCACTTGTTATGGTGAACACTCAAGAATAACTGCTATAATTATAATAATACCAGGAACCAACAGAAAAGAATAATAGGCCCTATGTAATTCTGCTATGTGGCTCTTTGTACATACTTAATAATTTCTTTGTTCATTCATAAGCAAGGTATATAATATTTTCTGTGGGACAATTTCAAAGCTTTTCTCAGAAGGACTCAAACTATTTGTGGCCTCACTTTATTTACACATAATGTCATTTAATAGTATGGTACATTCTGAATTTTTGCAGAGTTACAATTTTAAATCTTCTATCCCATTGTGATTTTGCATATTTTTGATGGGAAAATAAGATATTATGCCAGGTACTTAGGCAGAGTTAGGCCACGTGATATCACATTAAATAATGCCCATCTCAGGTTGAGATCCAAGGGAAGCAAACTCAAATGTAAGGATTAATGCTAGAGCTTTGATTCAATCTCAATAATAACCTTAGCCCACCCTACGGAAGCTGGATGTCAGGGTGGCCCTTTGGAGCTGGAGATGGGAATATGCCTTTGTAATTCTCCCTGACTAGTTGAATGCCACTGCTGATTGAATGAGGGCAGTCATGGGGCTGGGCAGTGTTCTTCAGCCAAGACGTTTCCTGAGGAGGACGCTGCTGAGGCTTTGTGACTGCCATGATTGCAGCAGCTGGAGAATAAATCCTTCCTTTCTCTGAGTGGCACACGGCACACCAGTGTCCAAATCACCTGAAAGGAAACCAGTAAGGTAGAGTGTTAGTCCATTTGTATTGCCACAACAGAATATCTGATAATATATAAAGAAAAGCAAGTTATTTAAATCACAGTTCTGGGCGCTTGAAAGTCCGAACAGTGTGGCACTAGCAGCTGGCAAGGACCCCCTGGCTGTTATGGCATATCAGATGGCACAGGAGCCATCTAAGGGAACAAGCTTGTGGTATAACAAGCTGCTTTCATAATAGCGAAGCCAGCCCCCTGAGCTGGTCAGCAATACTTTCTGAGGGTAGTGTGTCCATGACATAATCACCTTCTTTTGATTACCTCTTACGAGATTTCACTTCCTTTCAGTACCATTATATTGGGAACAAGTAAGCACCAACCCTTTGAGGACAAACCATAGCGCAAGGCTGATAGAGAATCAGAGAAGATAGCTGTAGAAGGAATTGCTTGGAAATAATACTTGAGAATAATTGTTATTTTTAAGTGTAAGGACTTAGGGTAATATTTTAGTCAGAGTGGGCCCTGTTGTAACAAATCACTCCCAAATTTTAATGATGTAATACAGTAAAGGTCTATTTCTTTCCTGTCACAGACTGGTGAAAGCTTGTGTGGTTGGGAAGATTATGTTCTACTTGATTCTTGTAGCGACATGTACTCCGTCCATCTAAGAATCCTACCAGTCCCTTGGCCTATAGTTCTCCAGTGGGTCTTCCAAACTAGCCGTCACAGGAGAACAGACAGGAGTAAGATGAACTGTGCGTAAGGTCTGAATGGGCTGGGCCTGGAGGTCAGAGCCGAGTCACATGATCCTGAGTGAGGGAGGATAGGAAGGATGTCTGGCCCTCACTGCCATGGTATTACATTGCTTCTGGCTCTAAGGTAGCTCAGTTTTGTCACTATTGATGAACCAAAGATACTGAAAACATTTCAGATTCCTTAGCATTTTTAAAGACTTAAATTGTCACCATTGTAATTTATTTTCATTTACCTGGTGATGATTGAGTGAGTGATTGATTGAGACAGGGTCTCGCTTTGTATTTCAGGCTGGCCCTGAGCTCACTATGTAGCCTGGGCCAGCCTCGAACTCACAGCAATCCTCCTGCTTCTGCATCCTGAGTGCTGGGATTATAGGTATGAACCACCACGCCTGGCACCTGGTGATAATTTTAAAAGTTAAAGCTGAATAATGCTAGAGATAAAGGATAGAAGGGAGAATTACAGAGCTGAGGATAATGTTTCAACTGTTGAAACAGTTTCTGGCTCTGGAAGGGCAGAAAGAGGCAAAATAGTTTCAAGAGTGTGTTTATTTTTAGGTTGAGAAATCCCGATCCTGTCATGTAGCTT
>PVIR01018181.1:0-33771 GCA_004026965.1 Petromus typicus
TGCCATGGACGCTTGAGTCGCCTCTACCTTTGGCTAAACACGAGTGCACAGATATTTGCTTGATCTGTTTTTAGTTCTTTTGAGGGAGTACCCAGAAGTGGAATTGTTGGATATATGGTTAATTCTTAAATTTGAGGAACTAAATTTCTTTGTTTTTTGAGACAGAGTCTGGCTTTGTGGTTCAGGCTGGCCCTGAGCTCAGCTTCAAACTCACATCACAGCAATCCTCCTGCCTCTGCCTCCCGAGTGCTGGGATTATAGGCGTGAGCCACCACACCCGGCACTGTGGTATGTGGTACTGGTTGCTGCTGGGCGTGAGTCTCCACACCCAGTACTGTATGTGGTTACCGGGGGAAGCGAACCCAGGTCCTTGCGCTTCCAAGACATGGGCCGGAACCACTGAGCTAAATCTCTGGCCCTTGTTTCCTTTTTTTTTTTTTAGGTTTTTGGAGACAGGGTCTCGCTTTGTGGTTCAGGCTGGCCCTGAACTCAGCCTCAAACTCACATCACAATCCTCCTGCCTCTGCCTCCCGAGTGCTGGGATCACAGGCGTGAGCCACCACGCCAGGCACTGTGGTCTGTGGTACTGGTTGCTGCTGGGTGTGAGAGTCCCTAACTCTGGCCCCCAAACCCCAGGCTACTTCACTTCTTTCTAATGTTTTCCCCAAGGGAAGGAAGGTGACAGGAGAGAGGAAGCAAAGGGACTGGGAGAGGGCGTAGGGACTTGTTGAGGAGAATCATACAGCAGATGGTGAGCTCAGCAGGGCTGTAGAAATGAGGGTAAAATTCCGGACTGGGGTCTCCAGGGTTCTGGGACTTGATTTGCTGTCACACTCCCCTCTCCAACATTTAAAAGAACTTGTATGTATCGCAAAATTGCTGTAACCCAGGACTTGGGTTCTAGAGCTGCCAAGTGCTAGCACTGGTGCAGCCACCAGGCGCTGAATGGGGCAGCACTGCAGCAGAGAGGAAGGAGAGAGCCCCAGCAGCCCAGCAAGGACCTCCTCAGAGAAGTTTTCATTTTGACCCTGATTTCTAGGCTTCTCGTCTCTGCTTTGCCAGCAGCCAGGACTCACCTGAACTTTAGTTTCTTTGCAGAAACAGTGGTAAATTCAGCCTTCAGACATGTTTCATTTGGCACAGTGTTTTGAAGTTTTTCCTTAATTGCCAACATTTAAACATTGAAAAATTTTATATAAAAGTCCAGAGATATGAGGTCAAAATTGTCAGAAAGGTCTGGAGAAGAACCCCCAGCTAGTGCTGAGCTAGGGAGGTTGTAAAAACAGCTGCTGTGTGACTGCAGAGCCTGCCAGATCGGTCTGAAGACAAATAACAAACACAAATGGGGAGGTGAGCACTGGCTGCTACAGCGGACAGGCCCGGCCCTCTCCAGCCCGCCACCCCTTCCTGGCTTCTCCCTCCACTGGAGAGTCTTAAACTCCCCTGAAGCCTTATCAGACACCTTCCTTGAAGGAGGTGGCTCCTCCAGCTCTGACATGCGGAATGGATAGCCAGCACTTAGCACGTGAGTACAGTGTGCCCGGCACTGTGCTCACCAGCTCACATACCTTACCTTCTTTCAGATTAAACAAAACTTGCAGGTAGGATTACTAATTTACATTTTAGATGAGAAAGCGGAGGCTCAGAGCTCTAGGTAAGCTTGCCCAGTGTCACACTGCACGGTGAGCAACAGAGCTAAGACTCACACCTGAGGCTGGGTAGGTCCAGACCCTGATTCTAGCCCTCACCCGTCCCCATACTGGAATGGCGTCTTTGCCAACACAGCTTCGTTGCAGCTGGAGCCAATAGTGCAGCAGATGCTCTATAAATGCAAATACCCCACATTCAGGTGCCAGCCTGAGCAATGCAGGGCAGCCTGGGGCCAGACAGCAGAAGATTAGGAGATAGGGAGGCAAAGGGGAGGGAATATCATCAGCCACAGCATCAGCACCGTCTGGCACAGTGCTCGGAGTTCAGAGCAGAGGAGAAGAGCGGGCAGAGTAGCGCATGGGCAGTGGCAGAGCATTTGCCCAGCATGTGCAAGGCCGTGATGTGACCCACAGCACGTAGAAAGATCGAGGACCAGGAGCCACGGGGCAGTGCACCAACAAAGGCAGGTCGGAGCGCTGGGAGGTCAGGCAGCTTGAGGCGCTTTGCTTTTCCAGAACCTCCAGCTGTTCCCACTGGGACAGAAATGTGACAGTTGATGCCCAGGCCCTGGCATGGGCTGGAACCTCCTGGCCGTGGGTGGTTGGGTGAGAGGAAGCCAGCAGGCCCTCGGAGCTGAGGGGTGCTAGGTGCCCTGAACCGATGGGCCGGCCGCCTCAGCCCCCATGCCTGGCCTCGGTCTTGAGCTCTGTGAGGACCCACCACCCAGTCCCTCTGTGGGAGGCAACCCGCTGTCCCACCCGCGAAACGCCGAGGCCCTGGCCGAAAGCCCCACGGCCATGCACTCTGCTCCATCCAGAGGAGAAGCCCGAGGGAGAAAAGGGCGAATGAGGCGGCCAGGTCCGGCCCCAGAGGTCGGGCGCCCCCCTGCGGGCACTGAGAGCACCGCAGACAGGTGGGCGCCGGGAGGGGCGGGGCGGGGGCGGGGCGAGCGGGCCGCCCACCTGCGCCGGCGATTCCTCGGCCTGGGCAGGCGAAGGGCGGGAGCCTGAGCAGGTCGGGTTCCCAGCCAACTCCCTCCTCACAGGAGGCGGCCCATTATCCGGCGTCGTTAAAGAGCAATTAGATGGAAATTAAGCCGAGAACAAGTATTGATTATCTCATTAAGGCCGGGGGAGCCCGCTCAGTTGGGGAGAGTTTACCGCCGCTCACCCCATTATCTGCAAGGTGAAAGCCTGCGGTCATCACAACCACCGAGGTATCGATCTTGCCCCCAGCCCCACACCTACTCCTCCCGTAAGTGGGCTCCAGGCGTGACTTCAG
Organism: Petromus typicus; assembly: GCA_004026965.1. Taxonomy (NCBI): domain Eukaryota; kingdom Metazoa; phylum Chordata; class Mammalia; order Rodentia; family Petromuridae; genus Petromus; species Petromus typicus. Next base: position 2,932 of record PVIR01018181.1, read on the forward strand.
GGGAGTGCTGAGGTGAAGACCTCAGGCCCTGCTCTGTTTGGGCGCTCTTTTTCGTCCTCTTCCTTTCTTCAGCTCATGTGCCCAAATTCGTGTTTTGCCCTGGTGCTGCTCAAGTGGAGCGGAGGGAAGCCAGGGGCAGCTCACAGGCCGCCAGAACTGGAGAGAGGCCTCTCTTAGTTTTGCATGCAAAGAACAGGAACTAGAGTTGAAGTTGTGTTTTGCTTTGTAAGGAGATAGGGCTTCCCCTGTTGCCCAGGGTGGCCCAGAACTGCTGGGCTCAAGCTATCTTCCTGCTTCAGCCTCCCAAGAGCTGGGACTCCAGGTTGGCACAGTCACGGCCATGCCAGACTAGCGACTTAATGGAAGGAATGTTCTGTTGACACAGGGTACACAGCACCCCTGGACAAGAAGGAAGGGAAAGGCTGGGTTCTGGGTCACCACCGTCTCTAAAGCCAGAGCAGTACCTGGGAGCGTCCTGCCTGGAAGTCCGGAGGGGCTTCCTGAGGCCCTGGACAGCGTGAGTGTTGGAGAGCAGCCGCAGTGCGCCTCAGCAGAGGCCGAGTGTTTCCTCTTGGCTTTGCTTCTAGCTGACTGCCTGACCCCAGCAAGTCGGCAGCTTCTTCAGGCCTTAAGGTCCTCAGAAGAAGGGACTGAGGAGCCCTCGCTGAGCTGGGCTGGGCTGGGCTGGGCGGCAGGCTCTGCAGAGGAAGGCCGCTCAGTGCCCTGCCTGTCCGCCTCCAGGGAGGAAACCTTTGAACCGCTACAGAAATGATAGCTGGGCCCCTGCCGGGAAGCTCGGCACAGGGAGAGGAGCAAGGCCCCTGCCCGCTTCTGCGCTCGGCACGCGCGGAAGGTGCGCCAGAGCCCTTCCCGGAGCCCCAGTCTAGATGACAACAGCAGTGATGTAGCCGCCCGGAACAGTAACAGATACGTGATACTTGTGCACGGAAAACGCGCAGGACGCTCGAGGAGGCGGTCCAGGCACCGCCGCGGGGGGCTGCCCCAGAAACCTGCCTCCGCTCACCACCCTGTAAGTGGATTCCTTAAAGACCAGCGCTGAGAAGGCTGAGGGTCCCCTGGAGGGCCGCTCCTTCCTCCCCTCGACGCTCGGGACCCACCACCGGCCTCACCTGCGTGCTTTAGAGGCGGAAAGGGAGGTCGTTGTGGAGGGGCGGCAGGTGGTGCGGGGCGCGCTGTCTTCTGGGCTGCTCTCCCTGCCCCGAAGCCGGGCAACTATTAATCTTGGCTGTCGGCTCCTCGTCCTAATTGGGAGGCGGGGGGAGCGGCCCAGGCCACCCTAAAGGTAGGAGCGGCTAATGGGCCTCTCCATCACCGCCAGGAGCGGGTCCCCGCAGAGCGCGGGGCGCGGAGCGGTTGGACACGGACCGGCCCTCACTGGGGCCGCGGGCTGCGGCGGACGCCGAGGGGTAGGGGAGGGGTAGGGGAGGGGGCCGCTCCGGGTGAGGGCAGGGTGGGCGCCCTTACCCCAGGAGGCTCTGTGGGGGCGCAGATCTGCGTGGACGCTGATTTTTCCGCGGAAGTGACAGGAGTTGGAGAGATTGAAGGCACAGGGATCTGGGCGCTGCGAAGGCGAGGCGCAGATCCGCGGCCCCTGGCCCCCCGCCTCATGCATTAAAGATGCGGAGGCGCCGGAACCTCGGTGCCACAAACATGAAGACAGATTTTTAATCCCCAGCAAGAAGAGGCGGGGAGATGGGTGAGGGCGGGAGAAAAATGAATTAGGTTTTTATTATGTGCTTTATTATGCTGTAATTGAACAGGATTAGATGAGAATACAATATATTTCCGATGCAGCTGGAGGCACCAGGGCCGGGCGGGCGGCTGACAGCGGCGGGAGAAAGCGCGAAGCCGGCGGGAGCGGGCTCAGAGCGGCGGGCGGCGGGGCCGCCGGGCCAGGCTGGGATTCCCTCTGCTCCGGCGGGCTCAGGCCTTGCAGTCGTTTTCCTCCCGACCCCACCCATCGCCCCGCCTCTTCTTGCTGGGGATTAAACATCTGTCTTGACGTTTGTGGCACCGAGGTTCCGGCGCCTCCGCATCTTTAATGCATGAGGCGGGGAGCCTGGGGCCGCGGATCTGTGGCCTTCGCGCCCAGCGGCGCCTGCCAGTCACCTGCGGTACCGGCGGCGCGGCGAGGCCCCGGGAGCCGCTCTCCCTTCCCGGGGGGCGCCGTCCAAGTTCGGGGACAGCGCCGGTAGGCAGCTCCTCGGGCCCTTCCTGCAGACCCAGCGTGGCCTCCAGAGGGCGCCATGTGGAGCCGGGGCCGGTCTACCCGAGGCTGTGCGCCGGAGAAGATGACTGCTCGCCCAGCTGGCCTCGCCAGAACATCCATCCGCATTCTGCCCCCCCCCCCCCCAGCCCAGTCTCTGTGGACCCCTGGAATAAGGTTAGAACTTCCCAGAGAGAATTAAAGAGGCTGGGGCCTTACCTTATCGACAACCTGCCTGCATGCACTTGGGCTAGATTCATCCCCAGCCCTTAAGCAAGGAAAAAAAAAAGAATCTAGTAAGAGAAAATTTCCTGGGGTCAAGAATTCAGCTCAGTGATTCTGGGTCCTTACTTGCAAGTGCAAGGGCCGGGGTTCGATCCCAGTAACCACATACAACAATGCTGGGCGTAGAGATTCAGCCCACCAGCAATCAGTACCACACATCACCATGCCACGCGTGGTGGCTCATGCCTGTAATCCTAGCACTCAGGAGGCAGAGGCAGGATTGCTGTGAGTATGAAGCTCACCTGGGCTACATAGTGAGCTCAGAGCCAGCCTGAACTATAAGCGACATCCTATCTCAAAAAAATATCCCGCTAAGGCAGGGTAGTCAGTGAGCTCAGTGTCTGAGCCTTCAGTACAGCCCCTCATTGTCTGTCATTACTTCATTTCTTCTTTTGTTCATTCAGGACAGAGGCTCTCAGACTTTCTAAATTTGTTGAATAGTTACCAGTATTTCCCCCTATAGCATTCTAGGTCAAGAGATATTTAGCTAGGTGCAGTGCCAACTACTAGGAAGACTGAGGCAGAAGGATTGTAAGTTCAAGGGCCATGTGGGCCACTCAGCAAGACCTTGTCTCAAAAAAGAAAAAAAAAGAAGAGAAATAACAGGAGCAGGGGTGTCGCTCAGTGTAGGACAGCACTAGGTTTAACCCCCTATACTAAGGGCTGAGGCTGTGGCTCAGAGGTAGAGCCCTTGCCTAGCACACGTGAGGCCATTGGTTTGATCTCTCAAAATTGTGAATCAAGGGCTGGGGATTTAGCTCAGTGGTGCAGGCGCCTGTCTTTCAAGTGCAAGGACCCGGTTTGAGGTAACCACATAACAATAATGGGCGTGGAGACTCACCCCAGCAGCAACCAGTAGCACATACCACAGTGCGGGGCGTGGTGGCTCACGCCTGTCATCCCAGCACTCGGGAGGCAGAGGCAGGAGGATTGCTGTGATGTGAGTTGGAGGCTGAGCTCAGGGCCAGCCTGAACTACAAAGTGAGACCCTGTTTCAAAAAACCTAAAAAAAAAAAAAAATGTGAATCAATCCCCAGTACTGAAAAAAAAAAAATTATTTCATTTTTTTAAGCGTTTCTAATGGGATATATACACCCATCTGCTCTGCCTAACTTCTGAACTTTTGGTGTCACCTTAGACACTGCAGCCCTCATTTTCTGTTTTATCCTGGCTTTTGTTCTGGCTTTTATCAAAGCCACCGCTGAGAGCCCAGGTAGGCAAAAACACAAGTGTAATGCAGACCAATCTGCTGTTGACTCTTAGCTACTTCATGCAGTGCTGAGATTTAAATGCCTCTCAGCAGTCTTGTGAGTTTGTCATGGCACCTGGGCTGTCTCAGGACACAATTTGGAAACAGTAGATTACGGGAATCTGCCCATCCTCGTGGCTCACATGTTGGCAGTTAGCTTGCAGGCATGAATTTCTAAGGGAAAATCCCAGCAATTGCTTGCAAGTCTACCAGGGCAAACCAGACTCAGCAAGCAGAAGGCCTGAAAATTATACAAAGTGATGCTTCCAGCCATACTGCAGGATGATGTTTTATCTTACACCATCCACTCCTGGCACTGCCACCTGGCACCACCATCCCACCCCCGTAGTGCCCTGGCCAGGAATCCTTAGCACTTAGGCTCAAACCCCCCATTTCTGGGGCCGCTCTACGGAAACTAGACAACACTAAGTGTCTTTCTTCCAGCAAGCCTTAAGAGATGGCAGCTTGGCGCCGACCCTAAGAAGGTGCGGAGGCAGAGGGGTAGGTCAGCTGCTCAGGGACGTGCCGTGTGAAGCAGATGTGGGCGTGTGCAGGAGACAGAGCAGCAGACGGAGAGAGTGGTCACGACTGCACACAGGACACCTGCCCCCACTATCCCCTGCATTCCCAAATGCCAGGAAGACACAACAAACTCCTGTGTGCCGGCTCAGCCTGTGAGCGCACAGAGAGAGCGTGAGGGGCCTTAGTATCTGCCGCGCCTGGGCCAGGTCCCTCAGGTGTGAAGGTACTTACTCCATTTACCCAACTGCCTTGGTCTACCCAGAACCAGGCATAGCCAGGTTCAGTAAACATTTCCTGAACTGTTGACAGTTGCAAAAATCAGGGATCTCTGATTCCTTGAAAACCTCACGGATTTCCAGGCAGAAGGGGGGGGGGGTGGCATCTAGCAACTTTGGGTATTAAATTCGGAAAGGAAGAAGGGGATTTAGGGGATTAGGATCAAGGCAAGCAAAGAAAGGTATGGACCCGATGTCCCAGGCCCAGACCTGGGCAGGTGAGCTGGCCTAGCGGCCTGTACCTCCTTCTAAAAGTTGTTGCCCAGGAAACGGGAAGGAGGTAGAGCCAAGCTTAGCTTTGAGAGCCAGCCCCCCGAGGTGTGGCTTGCCTGTGACATCAGCTCTGGGGTGGGGCTTGAAGCTGACTGGCATAACTGGGAAGGGGCTTTGCTTTGAACCATAAGGCAGGTCTAGGAGGGACTAGGGTCTGACTGGCACCATCCCATCCACCAAGAGCTGAAGCTAGCCCAAAGACACGCCAATATGAAACTATCGAAGAAGCAGGATATGCCCACTTGGCCCCCTCCCTAAAGCCAACCTGGACCAGTGCTCCATACCAAGCTATTCCCGCCTATTCTGCCAAGCTATAGCCTAGTCTGCTATTCCGGCAGAAATACTGTGGAGCAAGTGAGGCCAGCTGAAAGGAGGAGGACAGGGCCAGCAGGCCCAGGGCCCCTGTCCAGTCACAGAGCCCATACCTGAGCCCGGGGAGAAGGGAGGCGCACTAAGACGGGGGCAGAGTGATCTTCAGGTGAGAAATTGCTGCTCCACCCTCAGGCTGACTTGAGGGAGCTCAGGTGTGGAAGCATTTGCAGTGTACTTGTCTGGAGTTTGTCTCTAGACCCTGTGAAGAATCTTTTTGCTACATTTGAGAAGCCAGGGAGGCCTCTGCAGGAAAGATGACAGAGAAGGTCGCTGGCCACAGAGTCCTGCCTGCTTCCTCCCTGACGTGGCTCAGCGTTATCTTCAGGACATAGGTAATTCTACTATGAAACAATCTGGCTTTGTTTTACAGAGATTCCTGCACCCTACTGCACAAGTGGGTTCATCCTACAGATTCTGAGGAAGTGCAAGGCCTCTCTTCAAGGGGTTCCCAAAGGCCCAAGCTTCCCCACAGAGAAGGCATCAGCACTGGCCAGACCTCTGGGAGATGGTGCCAGGCACTGGGCCCCTGTGTGTTATCCCACAGTTAGCCAAGGGTATGAATCTTTGCTTATATGAAGCTATGCACCTGTGCACCCTCGGGTTTCGAAGCTTCTCAGTGGCTTTTAGTAAATGGTTTGTGCACAGCTGTGCACCGGGGGGGTTTTGCTGTTCTGCAGACAAAATGAGTCCGAGCATGAGCTTCCCTGGAAACTCAAATCAGAAAAGTAACCTCAGGCATAAGCAGGCAGCTGGCCATGGAGGGGGTACAATGGCTTCTGAGCCCCAGGCCTTAGCTCAGACGCTGCTGTCTCACTGTCTGGTAAAGCTGTGGGCAGCTTTCTTAACGTTCCAAGCCAGTGTCCGCTAAGAATGGGCGCGACTTGCCAGATCTGGTGGCACTCCCTGTAAGCCCACCGACCTGAGAGGCTGAGGCAGGAAGGTTCAAGACAAGCTTGGGACACAAGTTCAAGCTCAAGACACAAGTTCAAGACAAGTTTGGGAAATTTAGTCTTTGTCTCAAAATAAAGTTTAAAAGGCTGGAGATGTAGCTCAGTGCTCCCTGGGCCAGTCCCTGCACTCGGGCGTGGGGGGAAGGAACGGGTACAGCACACCTGCCTCAGAGCTGTGGTTGGGAGGATCAAAAGGGAGAATGGGCTGAAAGCACTGGGGGCCTCACAGTAGGACCCTAGGAACAGGACCTGGGTCCTGATTCCCCAGCAAGCGCACTTCTGGTGACCCCACGTGAGTGACCTAGGCCAAGATTCCCTTAGGCTACTGAGGAACCACATGGCCCTAACATTTCTCTCCACCACCTAAGAGAGCTTTGGGCTGAAGAGTGTAGAGGAGCACCGTTTCCTTGCTGGAAAAGAGGATTTTATTATACTTTTATCTGTGTCACTGCCTTGTGCTAGCAAGGCTGACTTAAGGGAAAGAAAAAGAGGAAACTTGAAATTGGCGAATTGACACCTCTTACCAGCTACCCACAGGCGTGAACTTTGAATCTCATAAAAAAAACAAAACAAACAAAAACAAAGGAGGGGCGCAGAGATTGGAAGGAGTAGACCTGGGGCGGTGGGAGGGGCAGCTGTCTGGGGCTCCCACGGGCCTGAGTCCCTGCAAATGGACGACTGAGGGATGTGTGGCTGTGGCCCCTAAAAGCTGCTCTCTGACGCAGTTGGGCAGTCCTCGGCCTTGTCTCTGTTTCTCTCACCCCCAACCCCCCCGAGGACCAGAGCTGACCATACGGCTTTACACAACCGATGAGCCCAGAGTTTGAACTGCTGTGCAGGTGCGTGGTCAGCCTCCCTGTTCAATGCGGAAGTGAAGGCCGTTCTCCATTGCAGGGAACAAAAGGCCAACGGCAAGACCGAGTTCCTAAGCTTGGAGCGCCCTCTGCTGGGCAGTGAGCTGAGAGCAGACACTCCACCCTATGGCGGCCATGCCCCCTCCGCCCTGACGACCGGGACGGCTGTCTGGGAGAGCTGCAGGGGGACTTCCTCCTCCCCGGCATCCAGGGATGGGTCGGAATCAAGTAAATATCAATAAAGAGGTTCAACGTTTATTGACTAACTGAGGCATGGAAGCTGTTATCATGGAGGGCAGTGGTTACAGAAGCAGAAGAGTGTCTCAGAGGACCCCAAAGGCCCACTGCTCAGCCCCACTCAACCCCAGCCGGAGCCCCGGGGTGCTGGAGTCCTATGATTGTCTAAGTCTGCACTCTGGGCTCCCCGCCAGCTGTTCCGTCCCAAATCCCATCTCCCACCTGGCCCGTCCAACGAGCCCTGGACCTCCTCTTAGACATGATGGCCGGGGAGGACCAACAGGAAGGCAGGAAGGGCCGAGCTGGGGTTTGGTGGAAGAATACTTGCCTAGCATAAGCAAAGCCCTAGGTTCTGCTGCCAGCACCCAACAGAAGAAGAAAGGGGGTGTGGAGGGGCTAAGACGAGGGCCGTGGTGGACGTCCAGCCAGGCTGCGGGAACACAGTCCTGCCGTCAGGCTGCACAGTGGGGCTTGTGGGGCCGAGCGCCTCTCCCGCCTGTGTGGCGGCAGCTCTGAAGGGAATGCCGCTTCTGCTTGCGTGGCTCTGGTTGGGACAGAAGCACGGCTTGTCAGATTCCTGTTTGAGGTCCTGTCAGAGCAGACCAGGGACTGTGACGGCCGTGCACAGAGATGTCCATGTGGCAGTGCGGGCACATGAGGAGATGGTGCCTTCGTTTTTGTGCAGAAGAGATGGAGTGACTCTAGGAAGGGGGGTGCCACTGAGGGGTGCATAGCCCCTGACCCACCACGGCCTCCTCTGCCAGCTCAGGTCCTGAGCCACCTTTGGAAGCCTGGTTACCAGAAACCTGAATGGTTCAGCCCAGGTTGGCCTACTACTGTCCTGGGTGTCCTCCTATGTCCAGTAGGGCTGAGGTGCTGTCAGAAGTGGCTTGGCCAGTGGAATGGTTTCAGAAAGGAAGGCCCACCCATAGCCCGGCTCGCTGGTAGCTGGGAAGGAGACTGAGGGAAGCCAGACATCCGGCCATCACAGGATGGCCTGTCTGCCCTCAGCTGCCAGGGCCAAATGTAAAAACACACACCTGGCTCACGTATGTACTTCGGCAGCACAGGAGGGATGGCATAACTGCTTGTTAAGACCAGAGCGGAGAAAAAAGGTTTACAGCGGTGCCGCGTCAGCTTAACGGATTGCTGGTCTCACTGGCAACTGTCCCACCAGCTTCCCGGAAGAGGACTAGGCAGATGGGCCTAACGCAGCCGCCCAGGAAGGGAGGTGGAGGGAAGGGCCTGGCCCTCCTCAGAGCCCCTTGTTGTAATAAACCACCTCGATCCCGGGGTTCTGCTCGCGGATTTGGGCTCTCAGCTCCGGCTCCAGTCTGCTCACGCGTATGGAGCTGCAACAGAAGAGTCCAGCTGAATGTCCATCTCCCAGGCTACAGCTCTCCCCTCTTCCAGCAGGGCTGGCAGCTGGCATTCTCCACCCCGGGCCAATGAGTCCTTTCACGCTTCTCCAGAATAGCCCAAAGAGCAGAGGGTCACTTAGTCCCGAGATGAGGCGCCTCGCGCGGAGCCCCCCACTGCCCTGGGCAATACTCACCTCCTCTGGGGGAACAGGGCACAGCACAGAGGTGTGGCAAATACCAGGCTGAGGGAGAGAGTGTTGCAAAGGCTGTGAAACTTTGGCCTAAGAGTGTTTCCTCCCTGCACCCCTTCCCACAAGGGCCAGGAGCCCCCGCGAGTGGGAGTGGCTCTACTTTCGTGGGACTGAGGATGGAAGCCAGAGCCTGGACGGGCGGTCTGGCTGGGGAGAGCCTCCAAAGCCCTTATCCCGACCCCAGGCTAGACAGTGGTAGAATTAGGAATCAAGTGAGCAGGAGGCTCCTGGGGGTACCAAAGGGACATGTCCATGCTTTTCTGGTGGGTGAAGACTGGATCTCTTTAACTAAACTTGACCTTTGCGGTCAGAGATAATCCACCGTTAGCAGGCACTGCATGTCCTACCGCGACAGAACGCATGACTTGTACATCATCACCTTGAAGGCAGTAAATACTTCCCACGTCCGCTGTGGACAAGGCCTCCCCATGCCCCCAGCTACCCCCTCACACACTTACCAGAAGCCCACCAGCCCCACCTGCAAGGGCGCCCCCAGCCACAGTCGGCGCTGTGGGAGACAACGGAAGAAGGCTGTGTCCCTTAGCTGCCTACTTCATCCCCTTGTATCCACGTGGCTCCCTCTGAGCCCTGGGACACACAGCCCTTTGCTTTCTTCGAAATTCATGACCAGTGGGACCCATATTTCCCAGAATCCTCTACCAATTCTTTGCTACCTGGGCTGATTCCCACGGCCCTGTCTGGCTCTCGTTCTCGTCTCACTTCCTGTAGTTGCTTTCTCCAGGAAGCTTCCTCTGAACCGCCATTCTCTTCCTCTCATCCCAGCTGCAAGGATCTTGCAAGGATCTTGCAAGGACCCTTCCCAGACACATGCTCAGCACTCTGCTCACTCCAGCTATAAGAACCATCCTTCTGTCCTCAAATGTTCAAGCCTATTCCTGCCTTAGGATCTTTGCACAGGATGCTTCCCTTACCTGCAACACTCTTTACTATGCCCTTTACCTGGTTGTCTCCTTCTCATCTTTTGGGACTCTAGAGACTCTTTCTCTGACCAACCTATCCAAGCTGCCCTCCCCCCTACTTTCCTATAAAGTATGTGTCACAACTCATAGTGCTATATTTATTGGTTGCATCTTTGTCCATTGGTTTCTACATTAGCCTGTAAGGTTAATTGGACAGGGATTATAGCTTTCTTGCTCACACCCCAAGACTGTATTCCTGCACCTTACTTTCCAGTCCGTGAGCATGTGTGGGCGCTGTGAGTGACAGCAAGAACATGCTATGAAGCCGTGTTACTCCTCTGTCCTCTCCCTGCTCCCCAAAGCCCTTCCCTGCAGCCCAGTCCACTCCTGCTGAAGGAACGGAGGCACAGGGCAGACGCGGGCCAGGCGGGAAGAGGGCTTGGGACTTGTCCCTTCTCACTGACCCCGGGGCTTCCAGGACAGGGAAAGTGAGTCACCTACCTGCAGGAAGTCTTTCTTCTCCAAAGTGTTCATGATGACTGGGGGAATGGCTGAGGGGAAAGCAGGGCAGAAGACAGATGCGTGCAGCTCAGTCACAGCCCCAGGAAGCCAGGAAGGCCCTCCTTGCAGTTCTTCTGCGTCAGAACCTTAGTGCCTGGTCACAGAAGCCCTCTTCCCTCAAATCCTTCCACGCCCCCCCAGTCACTCCCTCTCACCCATGGCAGGGATCGCCATCCCGATCCTGGATATCACCACCTGGAAGATCCCCTGCTGGGCGGCAGTGATGGAGTGGCCCAGCCTCTGCCCTGAAGCATCGGTCACTGGGATGCCCACCTGCAGCTCCCTGGAAAAGAGGGGGTTGGGGTCAGATCACAACCCCAAGCATTCCCTGCAGAACAGGGAACTCAGCCTGATAGACTGCAGCCACTCCGAGGCTTGGGCACCCCGACTGCCCAGGAGCAAACTGCACACTTCTCCCTGAAGCTTCCCAGAAGACCCTCAGCGCAGGCATCAGAAAGGGGCTTTGCAGCCAATACCCAAGTGCAGTCCCCACCAAAGGTGGGCCCGATCTTGGCGACAGCTCACAAGCATTTGCCTTGCATTGGTCGTTTCGTCCTCCTTCCAACCCGTGAGCTTCCCTTGATCTTCCTGCCGCCGGGACCGCTCCTCTGTCACGAGTCCCCATTGAACTACCCTGTGGGGCCCTGAACTGTCTCCCCCGTTCTGTTCACGGTACCTCAGGGCAGTCCTCACACACTGGGACAGACCAAGACCAGGCCAGCAGCTCACGGCAGGACAGGGGCTGTCCTGGAACTCCACATGGCTGCAGGGTGTGGAACACACACATTGGCCGCGGCCGCGCCAGGAGCCGGGCACTCACCTCTGCCTCATCAGGGGGATGTTGATGCAGTTGGCAGCAGCCACCGCTGCAAAGGGCACAAATCTGCCAACCAAGGTGGGTAGGTGCTGGGAAGGAAAGGTAAAGATCAGTGGCCCTGAGGGACAGGAGGTACAGAGGGGCTCTGAGGAGAAGTGTGGGAGTCATGGGCCGGGACTGGAGGACCATGGGGAGAAGGACTGTGTAAAGGACAAGTGGAGGACAATGGGGGCTTACCTTGGTGAGGGATTTGAGTCCCAGAGCTGTGACCACAGCCCCTGTGGTGGCACTCACATAGGCAGTGCCCAGCTGCCTGTGGGTGGAAGAGCCAGGTCACGGGGAGACATGAACCCTGCATGCGGGTCTTTAGGGACACACAGTGCAGGAGGCATCGGAAGGCATCCTCAAGGCAGAGGGAGCCCTCCCTGGGACCCCCCACACGAACTTCTAAGAGGCCCCACTCTCTCCCTTTGAAGCGGAGTGAGTCCGAAAAGCACGGGAGTCCTCAGGCTGGGAGTTCTTCGGGGTTACAACTAACCGCACAGAGATGGGAGCGTCGCCGCTGCGGTTGGAGTAGTTAACGATGGCATTGAAGGACTGATTCACCCACTGCCAGAACACCACCGTGGGGGTCTTCCTGAGGGAGCAAAGGTTCAGTGCTTCCTCCTGCCCCTCTGCAGTACCCCCATCCTCTGTAAGCAATCCCAAAGGGAGCTACCAAACCCTCAGGAGGGACCCGTGGTCCTAGAGCGAGTTTGCTCATCCTTGTTTTCCCCTCACATGCGCTTTCTCAGGCCGAGTCCCAAACGTGGGGAGTCGAACACAAGCTCCCACCCAGCACTATTTATCCAGACTGGCCTAGAGGGGAAGCACACAGCCCCTGGCAGGCCCTAGCTCACGGCCCTCAGCAGCAGGCAGGGAGGAGGACCTGCCTGTAGAAGGTGAGCATGCAGCCTGTGATGGTCATGTTCATGGGCACCTGCGCAGACATGCGGCCAATGAGGACCACCTTCTCTCCTGTGTCTGGGTGGAAGGCAGAGTCGTACACATACTTGGCCCGCCATAGCTGGTCCTCAGTGAGTCCTGGGGTCACCACACCAGCCCTGAAGAAGTTGACAAGGCACTGACCGGCTGTTTCAGGGCAGGCTCCCAAGTCCGCCTGCCTCATAGGGAACTCAGCGGAGGATCAGGAGCTCTGGCCTGCAACCTGATCCAGGGGCTGGTCACTAGTTGGGGAAGCCAAAGCTTCCCAGGAGGGGAGGTTCTACTTCCATTTCCCTTCTAACAACATAGTTTCTGCTGGGTCACAGGTGATGGCAATTTCCAGGGGGTCAGAAAGACTCGGGGCATCAGCAGCTTCTTCTTCTGCTTCCAGAGAAGCACCCATCTGCTTCCTTGGAAATGGATTGTGAATCCCTCTGTTCTTGCAGAAAGTGAGCCAATAGTGAGAAAGCTCCCTGTGCAGGGTTCGTGCATAGGGCACCCCTCAATCCCTCTTGTAAGTATCAATGCCACCCCTTCTACCCAAACACCGTAAAATTCTTGGCTTAGAGCTCTGTGTCACAGTGATCTGTGATGCCAGCCAGTACGGCAAAGAAGGAAGGGGATGTGGAGCAGGTCACTCTCAAGTTTGGGCAGGCAGGTACAAATTGCTCTAGATTATCAACAAGGAATGAGATCTGGGGTCCAGGGTGGGGGGGGGGCAGGCTCACCTGTAGTTCTGCACAATGTTCCGGGAAGCTTCCAGCTGTGCCCCAGACAGCAGTAGGTTTCGGGGATCAGTAACAGTGAAGAAATGCCGAGCTCTGCCCAGGAAAGTGCTTTGGTCCCAGCGAGGTTCCTGAATATTGATATCTAAGGGCAGTGTACCCATTTTCTGCAAGACAAGGACAAGGGCCAGGGGCTTCAAGGACAGACCAAAGGCTTCCCATGAGGGAAGTCTCCTGGCCCTCCCCTGGTCCCTGAGCCTATCTCCAGTCCCTTCCAGAGCTCGAGGTGACTTTAGATAGGTAAGCAAGGGTGGAGGAGTCATTTCCTAGGCGATTTCCTGGCCAGGGGCCTATAGCCACTGGAGTGGGGGCGGGGAAGGCCAGAACCAGGGACACATCTGCCTGTGTTTTGGCCTGATGCAGATTTTCATGACAGGATTTAACTGTGTGTGATCGATGCAACAACTAATCCTGGGCAGCTCCTCGTGAGTTCTGTATGCACAAAGACATGTATGATTACACACCCATTCCCATGTCAGCTGCAGCCCACACCTGCCCCGAGACCTAGATGCAAACCCCTGCGAGCTGTTTGCAAAAGTGTCCCATGCTCCAGCCCTGTCTAGGGCAGAGCAAGGGCTTGGGACCGCCCAGTAGTTGGTCTAACAGACTTCAGTCCAGCCCTGGCGCACAAGAATGTACGCGGTCCCTTTGCAGACCCCTCCGGCAACACGCTGATGGCCAAGGCTCTCCTGTTCTCTAGCGGGGCAGCTCTGGCAGAGACACCCACCCGCCTCTTTCTGTCCACCTACCTCCCACACCAGCAGGGTGCAGTGGACATTCCCTCCACCCAGCACAGAACAGAAAGCCCGGAGCAGCCATCTGGCCGTGCTGCGCAAAATCCTGCAGAGTGACTAATCCTCTCCGCCTCACTTCCTCCCTCCCAAGCAGACACACCCGACTCACACTCACATACCCACACACAAAGACTGGCACAGCCCTGCAGACGTGCCATGCCTTGTCCATACCAGCCTCAAAGACCGCTACGCACACATCGCGTCTGTCAGGTGCACACACTTGAACGTGAGCACAGGAGGCCTCCCCCGCCCCCTCCCGCTCCGCAGAGCCCAGGATGCTGACCCCTCGAGCCCAAGAGCGAACGCGTCTCGAGGCAGACCCCTCCCCAGGCACTGCGCCTGCACCCTGCGCTCCCCGACGTCCACCTCGGCTGCCACTCACGCTTTCCGCAATCCGACCGCCGCCCCGGCCTCCCTTCCCGCTGGACGTCACGTGACGCCGGGAGCAAGGCCAGAGGGGCGCTCGGGGCTCGGCGGCGCCCGGGGCGGAGGATGTCACTGGAGCCGCGGCCCCTGTTCGGAACTTGGTCCTGCGGCCTCCGGCGCCAGTCTGTAGCGAGGACCAGCTGTGGCCCCCTCCCTCCGCGCCAGAGAGGCGGAGCGGAGGTGGGCGCGGCTGTCGCGTCGCCCGCGGTCCCGGGCCGGCCTCTAGAGGCGCCCTGCCTCCAGCGGGGCCCGGGCGGCGGAGTGGGCGGCCGAGGGCTGGGGTTACCACCGTCTGCAGTGTGGTGCCGCGGCAATGGCGTCTGCCTGCCTGGCCTTGCAGGTTCTGGCGCCGGGGCCCCAGTTCCTGGCGCGGCGCCGTGGCATCACTCCCTCCAGGCGCGCCCCGCCTCCTCCTGCCCCGCTGTGCAGTCCCCGCCGCACCGCGTCCCCAGGTTCGGGCCCACTCAGCCCACTTGGCCCGCGCCAGACCTGCGCCCAGTGCCCGCGACTGCAGGGCGGGAGCCTCGTGCAGCCTCTGCGTCCACAGGCATCTGGAGAGTCTCTCGCGCGCAAGGTGTCCTGAGATCGTGGCCCCACGCGCCACCTCTGCAGAACTGGGTCGCCGGAGGGACACCTATCTTCTGGCACTCGGCCACCCAGCACGCGCTACTCACCAGTCCCCGCAAGCGCGCGTACGCTCACCGGCTCAGGCCCCACTCTTCCCTGGTGACATCCCCTCAGAGCGCGGCGACTCCGCGAGCCCGGGTGCTGGAGTGGCCCGAGCGGGCAGCCGCCGCTCTCGGTGCGCTGTTGCCTGCGGTCGGACGTGGGGGTGGCCGAGCCAGCGGCGGGGCGTGGGTACTAATCCTTCCCGACGGCCCAGGAGGGGCCGGAGCCGGCGTGACTGGCGGCCCCACAGACCAATGGGAGCTCGGGATGCCCAGGCCCGCCCTCCTGGCGCGTCCCGCGGGGCGGGGCGGGGCGGGGCGGGGCGGGGCGGGGTCCCCAGCCTGGCACGCGCTCCGGGCGCAGGGTCTAGACTGGCGCAGCGGAGTAGGTGAGGGGCCGAGTCCAGACCTGGCGGGAGCCAGGGTGAGTGCCGCGATCTGGGTCCCGGAGCCGGTATGCACTGGGTGTTGTGGGGCCCTCGCCCGAAGATCCTACAACCGGGTGTGGGGAGAAAGTCTAGCAGCCGCTTCACACTCGAGGCTCGGCTTGGGCAGAGGGAGCTTGGGTCCTGAACTCTACCCCCGAGGCTGAGCCCTTCCCCGGCCACGCGGGAAAGATGCCTCTATGGAATGATCCTGTATTTCGTCAAGTCGCTTGAAGTACCAGAGCCCGGGGTCTCCACGCTCCGGTATCTTCAGCTCTGCCTCTGCAGAGAACTGGGGATGCGTAGCCGACTCCGCTAGGAGCAGAGAGGAGGGCTGCGCTGCGGCAGAGCTCCGCGTAGACTTTTTTGTGTAATGGCTCCACGGGCCCGAGCCAGTGAGCTGGACCCACAGATCTCTTGTCTTGGGTGGGAGAGAACAAGTTTAAGACCTGGGAGGGCCGCAGGCGCACGGCAGGGGTGGGGTGGGAGTTCTGGGGTGCAGTAGGCGCTTTACTCAGTTCGCTCCCTGCAGGTCCGGACAGCACACTGAGAGGGGCCCGGACGTACAGAAGGCACATGAAGCCCAGGGCGCTGGGGCCGGCCCTTGGAGAGCTTACGCCTCCCTCATGAGGCTGGAGGGTGCTGTGCCAGCCGGTTCACCATGGCGCGCGGTTTTGCAGCGGGCTTCGACTCACTGGGCCTGGGAGAACTCAGCTCGGGCTCTCTGAGCTCCCTGTCCTCCCGGGGCCACCTGGGCAGCGACTCGGGCTCCACCGCAACGCGATACCTGCTGAAGAAGCAGCAGCGGCTGCTGAATGGGCCCCCCCGCGGAATCCGAGCCTCCTCGCCCATGGGCCGAGTGATCCTCATCAACTCCCCCATCGAAGGTGGGTCGGCTGGCTGGGTGGAGAAGAGCTCTGGATCAGAGGTGGGAGGCCTTAGCGGCCCCTTCTCTTTCTCCAAATCCATTGGGTTGGGACAATGTGACCTGTTCCATCCCCAGGTTCAGGAGCAGAAGGAGAGGCCTGCAAGCAGAGCAGCAAAGTTCAAAAGAGGGGGGAAACAGGAGGATGGAGGGTCAGGGATCCCAAGGCAGGACCCTGAAGCAGGGGCAGCCTCGGGATGTGTGGTTGCTGGCATAGCCTTTCTGCACACCAATTCTGTTCCCCTGGTTAGCTTCTACAGGGGCCTTGCACAGATGAGGCCCAGTCTGCACCTGCAGGAAACGCACAAGGCGGCTGCCCTCAGATAGGAGCAGGAGCAGCTGGTGGTTGGAAGGGGAAAGCGCCAAGTATGGCAGGGAGGGCACTTAGGAGACAGGCTGGTGCCTGACAGATGTGAAGCGCAGAGCTGAGGGCCAGGCAGAACCTTGACTGCCACGCGGGGGAGGGGAGGGGAGGGGAGGGGAGGGGAGGAGAGGAGAGGGGAGGGGAGGGGAGGGGCCCTCCTGCGGACAGGACCAGATAGGTATCTCAGCTCCTCTCCTCTTTCTCCTCCTCCAGCGCCCCTGGCTGTATCTGCAGTAGGCCCTCTTTGTGTTCTGAGGCTGCCAGGCCCCTCTGGCTCACCACCCCAGGCAGCTGGGGGAGGGTCTAGTGTTTGCTTGGGACCAGACTTCCTTGCACCTGCCATCTGCTGCAGATGCGCACTGCCAAGGGTCCCACTGTCTCTGGTCAGGGAGCAAAAGTCAGAGGAACTGCAAGATGTCAGGCCCTGCGGCCTGTTGTTGAGAGCTCTGTTGCACTGCTCCTCGCAGACCGCGCCCCGACAGTCTCTCCGGATCTTGCAGTTTCTGCCCAAAGCGCCACGCCCGCTTTCTCGGGGCCTCATCTCGCCGTGTGCCCTCAGGGGCCAGCCTGTAGCAGTTAAGGCTGGGAAATTGCTCTGACCACCAGGGCTCCCTGAGTAGGATCCTCCCCTGCTGTTGGGCATAGGCATCTCCCCTCACAGAGCTGGGGACTCTGGCCCATGTTCTCATCTAGATCTTCCAGAAAAGTGAGGTAGCTGCTGAAGGAAAAGCTGGGGCCTCACTAGCTTCTCTCTGAATGGGAAAACCTAGGAGGTCCCATCAGCTCCAAAACGCAGTTGGTCCCAGAGAAGTATGTACTCTAACTTGGCACTGTGGTGCATACCTGTCATCTTAGCTACTGTGGAGACTGAGGCAGGAGGATCAACCAGTTTGAGGCCAGCCTAGGCAATTTAGCAAGGCTCCATCTTGAAAGAAAGAAGAAAAAGAAAATGGGCGATCCTTCAACTAAATTGGCCCTTTCTCCTTTCCTAACTCATTTATTCATTCATTCATCTGTTTTTTTGTTTGTTTGTTTGTTTGTTTTTTTACTCAAAAAATACTTCTCAGATACCAAAAACTGTGTAAAATACTGGAACTGTACTGGTGGCAAAGAATTTGCTTCTATGACTGAGTTTACATCTCAGTGGAAGGAGACAGACAATAAACAATACATGAGTTGTCAGTGATAGTGAAGGGTGGGAGAATCCTGCGGGGAGTAACCTGGCTTGACTGATACAACGCAAGCCGGGCCTCACACTTTGGAGAGGGCTGCCTGCCGGGAGGACTTGCGGGAGGTCTCATGGGGCCTCTCTGCAGCCAAGCCCAGGAACCACCTTTGTAAGGACTCAAGGCAGGTGCAGCTGGTCCCTCCCCCGGCTCTGGGAACCACTGGCTTCCTGGGACAGTGGCATCTGGAGGAGGCTGTGAGGTAAGGGGTGGCCTCATAAATGCTTGCACAAGAGTGTTGCAGAGAGAGCACACCACACTGTTGGCCTGTGTGAGGAAAAGACGGGGTCAGGGTGGGCAGCCAGGTGAGTGAGGGAAGCGGGTGGGGGTGAGCGGAGGAAGCCACAGGAGAGCGGCAGGGCCAGCAGTGTGCCCTGCGTGGCCTGACCGGTGACACAGAGGGCAGAAGGCAGCCAGCCTGGAGGAAGAGGCTGTGGAGCACCTGGAGGGAGCACGTGGTGTGGGTCAGGGGGAGGGGCAGGGCTGTCTTCGAGCCCACAGCCCGGCCAGGCCGTAGGGAAGAGGCCCTCGTGGAGGCGGAGCGTCCCACACTCTGTGTGACCCAGTTGGCTCCAGCCCTGGGCTGCCCAGGTGTCTGCCCTGCACCAGTGCCGCCTGGCTGGCCTTGGGATCTCTCTCTGGGATGCCCTGGCTGTGTACTGTAACCTGATTTCTGCCAGATCAAATGGAAGTGTGTGAGAGTGTGTGTGTGTGTGTGTGTGTGTGTGTGTGTGTGTGTGATCTCTCCCTCTCAAACATCTTGAATAAATCTTGCCTAAGAGGAAATCTTACCTTTTCTCCTGGGAACCAGCTTACCATCTGGCCTTTGGCGCTCTACCCAGGCCTCCTCCACTGGGCGCTTGGGAGTCGATGTGCACCCTGCTTTCGAGCTGTCAGTGCTTACGTGACTGTGCCCAGACTGAACGCGGGCTCCTGTCTGTGTCCTCACCTCACAGCCAACAGCGACGAAAGTGACATCATCCATGCGGTCCACGTGGAGAAGAGCCCAGCGGGGAGGCTGGGGTTCAGTGTCCGAGGTGGCTCTGAGCATGGCCTGGGCATCTTTGTCAGCAAAGTGGAGGAGGGGAGCAGCGCCGGTGAGTGGCCAGGGTGCTGACCTGGCACAGCCGGGACAGGGCTGTCCCTGGGGCCAGCCCTGGGCAGAGTGGGGAGAGACGGGCCCGTCTCGCTGTGAGGCCCAGGGAGGGGAGGTCAGTGCCACCTTGCCCACAGAGCGGGCCGGCCTGTGCGTGGGGGACAAGATCACGGAGGTGAACGGGCTGAGCCTGGAGAGCACCACGATGGGCAGCGCAGTGAGAGTGCTGACCGGCAGCAGCCACCTGCGCATGACCGTGCGACGCATGGGCCGCGTGCCGGGGATCAAGTTCTCCAAGGAGAAGACCACCTGGTGAGCGGGCCTGGCCCTGCCCTGCCAGCCGCACCACAGGGGCGGGGAAGCTCTGCCCCTCCCCACGTGGGCATCAGACACACTGGCTCCCGAGGGCAGGTCGAGTCTTCCGACGCAGCCCCCTGCGCTCTGCTCTCCAAGTGGGGCCCTGCTGGGATCCAGGCTCCAAACAGCACCCCTGCGCAGCCGTGGATCAGAAGTGGAGCACCGAGGCTGTGCCCAGCGTGATGGGGAGCAAGTGCTCGGTGGGCTCTGGCCCCCGCAAAAGAAAGAAAGGAGAGGAAGGAAGGGGAGGGGTCCTGCGTGTTGCTGCTCCTCCCTAGAGAGTCAGGTTTCCCCAAACCCGCCCAACCTCTGACCCGTGGGCGTCCCGGGCAGGCATCCCTGACCCGGAGCCACTGCAGGGCTTCAGGGAGCCCAGCTGAGGGCCTCACTGCTGTCCAGGGTGGACGTGGTGAACCGGCGGCTGGTGGTGGAGAGGTGCAGCTCGGTGCCCTCTGACAGCGGCTCAGAGGGCAGTGCTCGACGCATTGTGCACCTGTACACGACCTCGGACGACTTCTGCCTGGGCTTCAACATCCGTGGGGGCAAGGAATTTGGCCTGGGCATCTACGTGTCCAAGTGAGGGCGAGGGCAGGGCATGGCGGGGAGGCAGCCAGGGGGCAAGGTTGGGTGGCGTGCAAGTGAGAGGGCCTAGACTGGGGTGAGCAGGCAGACCAGCTCCTGCCAGCCGACCCCTGTCTGACCCAGAGTGGACCATGGTGGGCTGGCCGAGGAGAATGGCATCAAAGTGGGGGACCAGGTCCTGGCAGCCAACGGTGTCCAGTTCGATGACATCAGCCACAGCCAGGCCGTGGAGGTGCTGAAGGGCCAGACGCACATCATGCTGACCATCAAGGTGGGCAAGACCGTGGGGCAGGCTCCTAGGCCACTACGGCTCTCGGTGTGCTCCGTGTCTGCGGGCTGATGTCCCCACACTGCCCTCCTCCCACTTTGTAACCCACACTGGGTCCCCGCCCCACCTGTGCACTGCCGGTGCTTCTTCCCAGTGGGGATCTGGGACTGGAGGACCCATGTTCTGCCCGGCGGGCACGTGAGCACCACAGTTATGGGCAGGACCGGGGATGGGCACCCCAGGGCATGGGGCACAGCATAGAGGCCTGGGCTGCCCCACAGCTTGCATCTCCCCCAGCCTCAGGAGCACTGAGGGTCGGGCCGTCCCCCTGGCTCCTGCAGGGGCTGATGGTGCCCTCCCTGAGAGCCAGCCGGGCCCCGCCCTATCTATCTTGTCTACCCTTATCTCTCTCTAGCCTTCATCTCGCCTCTGACACTGACCCTTGCCTCTATTCCCCACCTCTTCCGCCCTTCCTGTCGTCCCAGGTGTCCTTCCGCACCCACTGCTCCTTTTTATTTAACAATAAATAAAGTGTCCAGTAAGCATCTACTGGGCCCTGTGCCAGCTGTAGCAGTGAGAGAGGAGGGCTCTCTCCCCCAGGCAAGGGAAGAGGAAGGGCAGACAAACCAGATGTTGACGGGCTGTGACACAGCCACAAAGACACTATGGAGTAACTTGGGCAGGGACGCCCGAGGCACACGCAGGAGCTAGCCACATCATGGGCTGAAGGAAAGGACAGGTGATCGGAAGAGCAAGCGCGAAGGCCCAGTGGTACGAAGAAACTTATCTTGTCCTAAAGTAAAGTGGCCTGTGCGGCCAGAGCACAATGGACTCAGAGGGGAGAGATGGAATCTAGAGTTGACTTGTGCCCTATCCATCCCTGCCCTCCTGCCTGCCCCCCTATGCCCACTCTGTCCTCCCTAGGAGACTGGCCGGTACCCTGCCTACAAGGAGATGGTTTCTGAGTACTGTTGGCTGGACCGATGTGAGTGGCTCAGGTACCCGACGATGGAGGGAAGGGGTCAGATCTCAGAAGGAAGAGGGCACGGCCCCCTGCCCCCCCCGCCAAGAACTGCTGTGGGCCCCTCTGAGCACATGCAGACTTGGTCCCAGCTCCCTGAGGCCTGGAGCCCTGGGGAATGGAGAGAGACTCACCAATGCCTCTCAGGTGGGCCAGGACTGAACCGCGGCTCTGTGGCCCTTCCTCCACCCAGTTCCCTGACTGCGGCCGTCTCTGCCCGCAGTGAGCAGTGGGGTGCTCCAGCAGCTGTCTGCAGCCTCGGAGAGCAGCTCCAGCGTCTCCTCCTATGCTTCCAGCACCCCCTACAGCTCAGGCTCCCTGCCCTCTGACCGCATGGACGCCTGCCTGGGACCCGAAGACCCTGGCCCTGGGCCAGGCTGGGGCAGGGCAGACACTGCCATGCAGACGGAGCCTGACGTGGGGAGCCACGTGGAGACCTGGTGCAGCGTGAGGCCCACCGTCATCCTCAGGGACACTGCGATCCGCTCCGACGGCCCCCCACCCTCCCGATTCCTTGACTCCGCCCTCCCTGAGTCCCCCAAGACCGCTCTCCTGCTGGCCCTCAGCCGGCCCCGGCCCCCCCTCACCCGCTCCCGGAGCCAGCTGACCCTGTGGGGTACGTAGGAGGCGGCAGCAGCTCTCTCCGAGCCCTTGCTGCAAAACTCGTTCCCACTCGGCCCTGGGCCGAGACCCAGGTCCAGTCCAGGGCTCTCAGGTCCTGCTCTGGGCTCGCTGGAAACCAACCCTGGCCGCAACTCACCCTAGTACTGCCCCCAGCTCAGTCAGCTCTGGGGCCCGAGCCTGCCCACCCCCCAGCCAGAGTGCTGGGCCTCACACCTTCTCTCTCTGTCTCTGTCTCTGCTTCTCCACCTCTGCCCCGAGACAGACCCCTTACACGACTCGAGCTGTGCACTGGGGCAGGTGCGCATCCGGAGACGGGCCCTCACGCTGCTGCACAGCTGCAGGCCCCGCCTGCCTCCCTCTGCCCTTGGGACACCCTCGCCCGAGCCTCCCCCCCGCCCGCCCTTCAGCCTCTGGTCTCACTGTGTCTGCAGAGGAGAAGAAGCAGCGGAAGAAAGGCAAATTGGAGCCCTCTGGGGAGAAGGGGGCTCTGCAGCGCTCCAAGACGCTGATGAGCCTCTTCTTCAAGGGAGGCTGGCAGGGGCGCCTTGTGAGGGACGGGAGCAGAGAGGCCTGGACACTGGACAGAGGGAGCCCAGCCAAAGCCCGCCCACGCCTGGACCTGGAGAAAGGTAGAGAGGGGGGCACAGGCCTTGTCCACCAGCTGTGCCCCCGGCGGTTGGTTCTGGGCTGATGCCCCGCACCCTCTCAGCCCTCAGTGCTGCCTGCTTCCTCAGGAGGAGGGGGGATCAGTGAGTCAGCAAGCAGAGATCACTTAGCACCCTGTCAGCCACACAGAAGGTGTTAGCACACAGGATGGTCTTGGTCATGCAGCTGCTGGCCCGCTTTCCAGAAAGGGAAAATGATAGCAGCCCAGCAGGGAAGTGGGGCTGGGCCTGGCACTGCCCACCTGTAACGCCAGCTACTCAGGAGGCTGAGGCAGGAGGATTGTGAGTTCGGGGCCAGCCGGGGCAATATAATTAAATCTTGTCTCAAAACAAAATGTGTGAGAGGGCCGTGTGCAGCACTGGCCTTGCGCGCTGGGCCCTGGCCCCTCCTTTGTGCTCAGAGCCCTGTGTTCTTTCTTGGTGGTACTGACAGTGGGCCCGCTTTTGCTCAGACATCTGGCCCCACGCATGGCCAAAGCTCCACATGCCCAATAATACACTTCTAACCACACTGGAGCAGTGCCAGTTCTAGATCAGAGACCAGCAGGAGGGCTAACCCAGGCTGTCCGCATGCAGAGGCCATTTGCCCGGGAGACTCAGCCTCTGCCCAGAGAGCAGAGTTAAGACCCTTGGAGTTGCATGTGGCAGAAACTTCACTCAAACTAGCTGGACAGAATCCCTTGGCTCAGCTGTGGCCTTGAGCTGGTCCAAGGCCTGCACAGTGTCACCAGCCATGTGCCCCTCTGCATCTTCTGGCCCTCTTTGCTGTGGGTCAGCTCCGCTGTCATGGGGGTGGGTAGTTGCCTCATTAGCAGCCCCAGTTCCAGCAAGGGCCCCAGAGGTCCCAGGCCCCACTGTGGTCACGCGCCACGGGAACAAGCCACAGTGCGGTGTCTTCCCAAGCCAGCCTGTGGGAGGCCCCGAGGACCACGGTGCTGTTTCTGGAAAGAGGCCCGGATGTCGGGATGCGCTTTGGTCCTCACTCCTGGGCCTCATGGCGGCAGTCCCCAGCAGAGGGTCTGTCCAGGGGGTAGCGGCCCCTCTTTCGCACCTTTCTCCACAGCTCCCAGCTCTGCGCTCTCCTGCCTGTCAGCTCGCCTCTCTGGCGCTCTTCTCTCTCCTTCCGAGGCCCCTCCTTCCCTCTGTCTGTGGAAGGTAGGTCCCCCACACATTTGCCTCCATAGGCAGCTCTTCTATCCCATATCTGACTCCTTGCACTTGCTTGTAAGTCCATCCCTGGCTGGCAAGACCTTCCTGCCCAGCAGGCCAGACCCCCTTCCAGAGAGGCCACCCAAGCCAGGACCCAGCCCCCAACCTCCCACTGGGGCCTAGTCAGCAGCTGAGCCTCCTCTCCTCAGCAGGGAGCATGGGGCCTGTGCAGAAGTTTGTTACCTGGAGACTGAGGCGAGGTGAGTTGTGTGACCCTGGCCAAGGCCTGGTCTGCGGCCTGGCTGGAGGCAGGTGGATGCATGCTGGGGTCAGCTAGTGGCCTGGCAGAGAATGCCCATTGGGGGCAGCATGAAGAAATGGGCCAGGCTGACTAGGAAATGTCAGATTGCAGACAGATAGGTAGGTTTTGAGGGCTGTGTTGAGACTTCCTAAAGACAGGCCGACAGCTCCTGGCTCCTCCTTCACACCCTCTTACTCCTGCCTGCAGACCGAGACCAGGGCCGGGCCCTGCTCTTGGCCGGGGCTGGGAGCCCGTCTGGCCAGCTGCCCAGTGTGGACGAGCGGGTGCAGGCCTGGGACAGCCGACGGCCCCTCATCCAGGACCTGGCCCGCCGGCTGCTGACTGAGGACGAGGTGCTGGCGGTCACCCGCCACTGCTCCAGGGTAAGCCTCGCCTCTGCAGCGCCCTGGCTCACGCAGGCCTGTCCCTGTCACCACCCAAGGCGCACACACACCGGGCTCCCTCAGGATGGTAGTGCGTCTGCGTTTCTTGGGTGCCCGGTCTGTGTCACGAGCCGTGCGATCTTACTTGAGAGCTCCCACAGGCCTGACTGCTGCGTGTGTGGTTGTCCCTGTGCTGCCTGCCCCCTGGAGCCTGAAACTTGGCCATCTGTGCGCCTCTTCTCCAAGGCTTGGTTCACAGTGGAGGTGAAGATGGGGTGCATGTTGAGGGGCCACTGAGGGGCTCCGGGCTGAACTCAGTCGGTGTGGCCCTCCGCGTGGACCCTGAGCGTGCAGGGACCTGCAGGGACCTGCAGCTCTGGCTTCCGCCATTAGGTGGCGCCTGGGGTCTGTTTCCGGGGCTGCTGCCGGCCAGCACCCAGCTCCTCAAGCAGCGGCAGGCGGAGGCCCCACACGGTCTGAAGCAGACCCAGGGACTCCAGTACCCTCGGAGTGGAGTCTTGGCCCGAGGAACTGGTAGCGTTCCCCAAACTGAGATGAGCCATCCCGAGCCCTAGGCCTCCCCTCTCCTGTCTGCGCCATCTCCCCACAAACTTGACACTCCCCAGTAATCCTTAACCATAGGCAGATTGGAGCGCAAGCTGCTTCCTTGCACATCCAAGCCCCTCCGCGTGACCCGCTAACCCCTGGCCTTTCCTTTCTCCACGGCCACCACCTCCGCCCATCCACATTTGAAACCCACACCGAGGGGCTCCAGCCACAAGGCAGTCAACTATGCAGCCCCCCAGAGGTCCTTCTTGGCCCCTACGACCGTCGCTTGCCTTTTGCACCGCTTGTGGGCACTTTCTCCCACCTGCGTGCTGTTCCAGTGCCTCTTCTGCAGGAGTGAGCATACACAGTACCACCCCACGGTGCCCCTCTGAAGCCCTGCACCTCTGCCAGTGGTCTAGCTCACGGCCTGAGGACCGGCATTGTGTTGTCAGGAGATGTGGAATGCAGACCTGTAAACCTGGAATGTGTGAAAACGTGGGGCTGGCTGAGGGCCACACACACCATTTGTGTTTGACTTATTTCCAGATGTTCACGAATGACCGCGTCAGACTCCAGAGCCAGGGCTGTTCTGGGTCTGCGCCCGCCCCCACCAGGGACGTTCAGGGCGCGCAGCCTGATTAGCCTCCTCCTCGCCACCAGGGGGCGGTGTGCTACCCAAAGTCATAGCCCTGGTTCCAGTTCTTTAGTCTGCAGGGTGTGGCATCCGGGATAGTGGCATCCAGGCAGTGCCAGGCAGGAGAACTGACTGGACGGGCTTTCTGTGAAGCTCTCCTTTCTCCAAGGTCCCTAGTGCAGCTCCAAAGGCCGAGATCCCTTGTTATTGTTACAGATCTGTCATTATTGCCAGCTCGCCTGGGTCGCTGTGATAAGACCAACTCTCAGCCCCCGAGGTGGAGTGGACATTTACAGAAGCACAGAGAGTGGATGGCTCCAGGTCCCTCCTGGGCCATCTGACCTGCGGAACTGTCTCTGCAGTACGTGCATGAGGGTGGCGTGGAGGACCTGGTGCGGCCCCTGCTGGCCATTCTAGACAGACCCGAGAAGCTGCTGCTGCTGAGGGACATCAGGTGGGGAGGAACTGAGGGGCGGGAGCGGGGGCGCGGTGAGATCTGGGCTCCCAAGCGCCCTCCCCGCTCAGGGCTGAGCTCCGGCCGCCTCCCCGCAGGAGTGTGGTGGCGCCCACAGACCTGGGCCGCTTCGAGAGCATGGTGACACCTGCAGAGCTGGAGGCTTTTGAGGCCCTGAGGAGCAGGGCAGGTCAGCAGAGGGGACAGCAGGGCATCTGGGCACGGGGGCTCTTGGTGGAGAGGGTGGGAGAAGCCGCGGAGCCCATGGGAGGCCGGGGGTGGGGTGTCTGGCTTCTGACCTGTCCTCTTCAACTAGTGTGGCCTCCTGCTCTGAGACCAGCCCGGCAGGATACTCCGCCCAGGAGGCGCCTCATCACCCCTGTGCCCGGTCAGTGAGACCCTGGAGCCCAAGAAGGGTGACGGGGGGCACACATGGGTCATTGCAGCTACAGAGGCCACCATGTCCTGAAGGATTGCTCATAGCTGGATTTAAACCCATTTGCTTTGTATGTTTGTATGTGTATATTTGTGCGAAACTGGGGCTTGAAACAGGGCTTTTACACTAAACTACATTCCCCGGCCCTTTTCATTTTTGAGACTGGGTCTCACTAAGTGGTCCAGGATAGGCTCGAACTTTCGATCCTCCTGCCTCAGCCTCCTAAAGTGCCAGTATTCAGGGGTATGCCACCATGCCCAGCTTAGTTTTTAAAATTTAGTTTCATGCTATATAATAGTCTTGGAGAAATTACTAGTTTGATTTGTTCTTAATGACATTAAAAGAGGGTTGTCTTATAACAGATGGACTAAAATACTGTGGCATCAGTCAAGTGTGTCACGTCCGAGTGCAGGGCCTGAGGAGTGGAGGCCGGTTCTCCAAGGCCACCCACCCAAGGCTAGGATGGCCTGGTGCGTGGCCCGGGGCGGGAAGCTAAGGGCGCCCGACTCGGCCTCTTCCCCAGACAGCCGTGGAGGCTTCTACCTGCTACCTGTGAACGGCTCCCCCGAGGAACAGGATGGAGAGCCGCGGGCACACCTGGGGGGCCTCAAGATCTCTCCCAATGCCTCTGTCCCCCCCCACCCCCATAAAGGGGTCCCCCCTCTGCAAGATGTGCCAGTGGACGCCTTTGCCCCACACCGAATCACACGTGCACCCCCTCCCCTGCCACCCCCCATGGCACCCCAGCCACCTCGGCCTAACTGGCTGCTCAGTGAAGCCCTGAGTCCGGAGGACACTCGGCAGAACCCAAGCCAGGGCTCAGCCAGAAGCCGCAGCCGCAGCCGCAGCCGCAGCCAGGGTCAGGGCAGGTCCCCAAGGCACAGGCGCTCCCCATCCCCGGCGCCTCTCTCCACCTCCAGAGCGGCCAGTGGGCAACACAAGCCTCTGAAGGCCCGACCCCCTCTGCCACGACCTCTCAGTGGGCTGGCAGCCAAGGTGGAGGCCAGCCCGGGGCTTCAGGAGAATGGTAATGGCGGGACAGCTGAGGAGACAGCCATGCAGGCCCCTGGTGGGGAGCTGAGGACAGTTACACTGTCCAAGACGAAGCCGTCCTTGGGTGAGTCTGGGAGAGGCTGGGCAGGACTTGGCCAGCTCCTGGGGGTGAGATTAGTGGGCTTTCTTTCCTGGACCTGCGCCCAGGGGAAAAACCTAGGGTCCTGGAGTACAGAGGAGGGGCCTACATTGGGGGGAACTAGGTCTGAGGATTTGAGAGTCAGGGCTTGGGATAGACAGGGACCCTGCACCGTGAGGTGGGATCTTGGGCTCCTCGTGGGAGCTTGCGGTGTCAGGCGTAGCTGCACTCAAACCCAGTGTTTCTGCCCTCCTAGGCATCAGTATTTCAGGGGGCATTGAATCCAAGGTGCAGCCCACGGTGAAGATAGAGAAGATCTTTCCAGGGGGCGCAGCTTTCTCGAGTGGGGCCCTGCAGGTGGGTAATGCTGCAGGCCACGCCCTGGGCCCTGGGCCCTGAACCCAGCCTGGCAGGGCATCGCCTCCTAGCCAAACAGGCTCAGGCTGGGTCGTGGGAGGAGGCCGCAGCGGGGTCAGAGCAGCTGAGCAGGCCTGGGGAGCCCAGCCGGCCTGGGCCCAAAGAGGGCCCATCCTGTTCCGCCCTGAGCCCCAAGGGACAAAGGGCCATTGTTGCCCCACCCTGCCCCCATGGCTTCTCACACACAAGTCTCATTGTCCAGCCCAGATCGAGGGGAGAGGGCTGCCTCAGGTTGACGACCAGGTGGGGTGACGCAGCAAGGCAGAGCTGTGACTGTCCCCCTCATTCCAGGCTGGCTTCGAGCTTGTGGCAGTGGACGGGGAGAGCCTAGAGCAAGTGACCCACCAGCGCGCAGTGGACACCATCCGCAGAGCTTACCGCAACAAGGCCCAGGAGCCCATGGAGCTGGTGGTCAGGGTGCCCGCCCCACCAGTCCTCCCTGACCGGCACCTTCTTGCCGATAGTCCCTCTGTCCCCCAACCTCTTGATGCTACTCCAGTGCCCTCCCACTGGCTTCCAGAACCTCGCGTGGAGGTCAGGCTCCTCCAGCTGACTCCCAGCTCGGCCCCTCCCCCAGCCCTCCAGACTCCGGAGGTCTCGCCACACTCCCCTCGCTGACCTCCAGCCGGTCCCACTGACTGCGCCTCGCTGCTCTCCTGCCAGCTCTGACCCCAGCGCGGCTCCCCTGCCCACTGTGAGCACTACCCCTCGGAGTGGCTGGCCAGCGTGGCTCTGCCCTGCTGGACAAGTGTAAGAAGGCCGAGGTTAGCTGCATGCTCTTCTCCCCAGCCTAAGGGAAGTGCCAAGACACCTGGCCCGGAGCAGAGCGCGGTGGGCACTTCCTCCTGGAGCTGCCCACCAGCAATGAGGGACGCAGACTCCAAGTCCCGCCCAGCTTCCAGTGTAGGGACAGGAGGGAAGGCTTTCCTCCTTCCTTGGACTCTCAGATCACTTCCAGACTTGGTCCTCAAGAGCAAAGCTGATTGCTCCCTCCTCCTTGTAAGGCAGGGATGGGAAGGTGGGCAGGAAATGGGCGGAGGGCATGAAAGTTTCCCAGCGCTTGTTTATCCAGCATGCTCACTTAAAAAAATTTTTTTTTAATTTTTTCTTTGGGTTTTTACAAGAAATTTACAGTGTGAAAAATATCAAGTGAAAATGAGGCCATAAACCCGGGTACTTAGAGAGGCTGCTTGGTTGCAAACACAAATAAACAGGACATCTCTGAGTTCTTCCTTTGGTCTGACTTCAGCCCCTCCAGCCGAGGAGAGGCTGTAGGGCTGGGACACTGGGATCAGGCCCAGCCCAGCCCTGTCCCCCGGCGGGTGCAGGGGCAGGCACATCTGGTGCCATCTGGCTCTCTAGCTTTGGGGTAGGGGAGCAGTGAGGATGAGGGCCCCTTCCTCTTCCCAGCTTCTGGGCTGGAGTGGGCGGCAAGCACTGGGTCGAATGGGGCTGGCAGCAGCGTGGTGCTGGGTGACGGGCAGTGTGGAGCCTCTGGGGGACAGTGGACACGGGACCTGGGAGGGTGCTGCTCTTGCTCCCCCGAGTCACAACCACACAAGTGCTTGGCAGAGGCCCAGGTGCCTATAGAGCAGGAGACAGGGCTCCGGGGTCCTCAGACATCGGATGCTCGGGAGACCCCGGGCCTGCAGCAGAGCACCCCACAGAGCCAGTGCCCTAGATCTCAGTGGCAGTGATCTCCTCCAAGCAGATGCAGGGTGCCGGCTCAGCCAGGCCCAGCTCGGCCAGCTCCCGGGCCTCCAGCTCCAGGCTGAGCTGCTGAAGCTCCTGTTCCAGCTGCCGGTTGCGCCGGTACATCTGGATGTAGTTGTGCTGCAGTTGCTTCTGGTATCGGATCACCTGCTCCTTCTCTGCCTGCCAGGCCAGCCGCTCCCCCTCGAAGCTGTCTCGCTGCTCCTCACCCCTCTGCCTCTCCCGCTGCAGCTCGACCCGTAGTCGCTCCACCTGGGCCCGCAGGCTCCCTCCTGCACCAGCCACTGCCCGCTGTACCTTGGCCTCATCACTCTCCGCCAGGAGAAAAGGATCAGTGGCAGGAGGTGGCACCGAGGGCTCCCGAAGTCCGGCCACTTCCATGTCCAGCTGCCCAGCTTTCTCCCGGAGCCTCTCAGCCTCCTGGCGATGTCGCTGTAGCTCCTGCGCACACGTCTCCAGCTCCAGCTCCCTGGCACGGGCTGCTTCCTGCAAGCCCCGCGCCCGGCCCTCACTGACCCGCAGGGCGGCCCGGGCCTCCCGCAGAGCCACACGCAGAGACACCAGCTCACTGCCCTTCTGGACCAGCTCTGCTTGAGACTCCTTTAGCTGCTGCTTCAGCAAGGAGATCTCGCCGGACTTCTGGCACACCTGCAGTGGGAAGGGTCAGAGGGGTGAGGAGGGCTCTCTGGGGCCACAGCCTGGCTCGCACCTTGGACACTAGGGCAGGGAAAGTCACTTTTGCCACTGTGTTGAGCTTGGTGATATGCCCAAGGTCAGCCAGCCAGTAAGTGGCCAAAGGGAACGCAGACCAAGAACTGTTCTCATCAAAGCTGGTGCTGTGGAAGTATGGCTTTGCCGGGAGCCTGGGTGGTGGCGGGTACCGTGCAGGGCAGTGCCCAGCATCCAGCTGAAAGGCCCCTGATTTCAGAGCTGGACTGCCTGGGTTCAGCGTGAGCCCTGCCACCGCCAGGGGAGTTTTGGCACCCACCTTTCTGGCCTGCTTCCCCATCTACGAAATGGGGTGATGACGAGTACCTGCTGCACAGGAGAGGCAGTGCCACTGGTTGTGTGGGTATCAGACCAACCCACTGAGGAGGCCCGCACAGAGAACACTCCACAGAGGCCAGGACCCAGGTACCGGGCCCAGCCCGATCCGCCCACTGTGGCCCGCTGCCCGCCCGCCTGGCACACCTCCCATTTGGTCTCCTCCAGCCGGGGCCCCAGCTCCCGCTGCTCCCGCTCGAAGGCAGCGCAGCGCCGCTCCAGCTGCTCCCGCTCCTGCAGCAGCTGCGCGAAGTCGTCCTGGAG
>PVIR01018182.1:0-33963 GCA_004026965.1 Petromus typicus
GTAATCTCAGCATTATGGGAGACTGTGGCAGGAGAAAAGCCCAGCCTGCACAATTTACCTATCTTAAATTTTTTTTAAAAAGGGAAAAGGGGGACAGGGATGTAGTGCAAAGACCCTGGGTTCAATCTTTAGCACCATGGCGGGGAGGGCTGGTACCCACCTGTAGTCCCAGCTGAGGCTGAGGTAGGAGGATTAACAGGTATTGGAGGGCAGCCTGAGCTTCACAGTAAATTCAGGTCAGCCTAAACTACATAGATTGTCTAAAAGGCAGAGGGGGACATGACATTTCTTCACCCTTGCCTTAAAAACAGGCAATGAGAAGACATTTCATTATCTCTGAACAATTGTCTTTAATTAAGTTGGAAGTATACAGACTTAAAATTAATAGGTTCATTTTCTCTTGCCAGTATCACATCCACTAACATTATCAGAGGACTTTTTCATTTTTCAATTATCAAAAAAAGAATTTCCAAGACTACTTAATGTAATACATTTTATATGTCTCTGAAGTTAACAACAAAATTCAGGGAAAATCACTGGCCAGTATTATTATAATCTCTTAGATATCTTTGCTACTAGGCTTCCTTCCAATTGCCACGCACTTGACTCCTTAGCAACTAGTCTGGGAGCAGGAATTAGTCTATTCACACAGGCAGAGGTACACTGAGCAAAAGACTGAATATATATTCAGCCAGTTTATCTGTATCTACAGGGTAGACAGTCTGCTTGTCAGGCAAATGAGCCACAGGAAAGCAGATAACCTCAAACAGGAGACAAGCTCCTACATGTAACAATTATTTATTCAACATATATATGCAAAGCCCTCAATTCCTATCTATGTACTACATACTACATATATATATCAGGAAATTTGTTCATTACTTCAGGCTAAAAAGTACATACATCACAGTAATTAGAATGATGTAAGTTTTATAAAAGGAATAAGATATATACTACTAAAAAGGAAACCATTTATTAATTTTTCTCTGAATCAGAAGAGATTTAAGATAACTTACAGAAAATAAATAAAATATTAAATGACTAAAAAGAAAATAAGATTAGATTTTTTTCTTTTTTTCCTCCCTCCCTCGTTCACTCCCTCCCCCCCTCATCCACTCCCTCCCTCTGGCCCTCCTTCTCTTTCTCCCTCCAACCCCCCCCACCTTCCTCATCTTTTTTTGGAACAGTGCACATTCTGCTGCAGTTAGTTCATTGAAAACTTCAGTTACTTCTAGGAGAGATTAAGGAGAGACTGCTTCTGTGCTCTTTTTCTGCTGACTATTAAGCTGTTTTACAGAGAGCTGCAATAATACCAAAAAGAAAGACAGTAGCTCCTAAAAAAGAAATTGAGAAAATAAAAAGAGGAAAAAATTGATGACACTGGAGAAAGGATAAAGATGATAAAAATGGAGAAGAGAAAGAAGAAAAAGAGAAAAAGAATGAAAAAGAAAGGAGGTGAGGAAAAAGAAAATGGAACAGAGAAAGAAGATGTGAAAGAAAAGATTTTTTAAAAGGACAAAGGATAAAAATAGAACTCTTGGGGAGCCGGGGAGTTAGCTCAGTGGTTCCGGCACCTGTCTTGGAAGCGCAAGGACCCGGGTTCGGTTCCCCGGTAACCACATAACAATACTGGGTGTGGAGACCCACCCCAGCAGCAACCAGTACCACATACCACAGTGCCGGGCGTGGTGGCTCACGCCTGTAATCCCAGCACTCGGGAGGCAGAGGCAGGAGGATTGTGATGTGAGTTGGAGGCTGAGCTCAGGGCCAGCCTTAACCACAAAGCGAGACCCTGTCTCAAAAAATTAAAAAAAAAAATAGAACTCTTGAAGTCATTGGTGTAGGACAAGACTTTATGAACAAAATCTCAGTAACACAGGAGCTAGCACAAAGAATCAACAACTGAGATTTCATCTTATTAAAAAGATTCTGCACAAGAGAATCCATCAACAGAGTGAAGAGACATCTCACAATGTAGGGGAAAATTACTAGCTGTTCCTCAGACAAAGGAATACTACCTAGAATATATAAAGAACTTAGAAAATCAGACCCCCACCTCCAATCTAAAGAACCAATCCAAAAACAAGCGTCTGAAACGAACAGACATTTCTTAGAGGAAGAAACAGAAACAGCAAATAAACATGAAAAAAAATATACAACATCACAGGTCATTCAAGAGATGCAAATGAAAACAATGCAGAGATTCCATCTCACTCCAGAAAGAATGGCTGTTATTAAGAAATCAACCAATAACAAATGCTGGAGGAGCTGTAAAGAAAAAAGAACCTTTCTACACTGTCAGTGTGAATGTAGACCATTTATACCTAAATGGATGGACTCTGAAACCATACTCTTAAATGATATAAATAGGATACACATGTTAAATATTTAATTGTCACTCATGTGAGAAACTGAAGTTGTAAATGAGTACCAAAATGTACAACTGATATTGCAAAATAGGAAAAAAAAAACTTCAAAGCAGAAGAGGAACTAGGTACAGGGGTTGGAGGAAAGGAAAGAAGGGAAAGAAAAAATGAGAAAAGAGAAAAAATAAAGCTTGTGTAAATAGGGAGGGAGGAGAAGTGAAAGGGAGGAAAGGGGAATGGGAAAAAACAAGAAAAAAGATACATACAGGTACAAATTCTCAATCATGAGTGTATCATAATGTACACCTAAAATCTATAAACTTGAGTAATAATAATAGTAATAAAGAAAATGTCAGACATTACAAATTATAAAAAAGAATAAAGATGGAGAAGAGGAAGGAGATAAAGAAGAGAAATATGAAAAAGAGTGGGGACATGGAGAGGAAGACCAAGGTGGAAATGCAGAAGATGATGTAAAGGAAAAAGAAAAAGATGGAAAAAGGGAAGAAGAAAAAGGCAAGGAATATATGAAAGAACACACAAGAGGTGATGGGAAAGATAAGAGAACTAACGAGGAAGATGAAAACAAAGCTAAAATTGGAAATGGAGCTGATACAAGTTAAAAATGATGGGAGAAATTCTCTGAATATTATTAAAACTGCCTTACAGTTTCATAATTTGATAACATGTACTTTCACATAATGTAACAGAGATAAATATTTTACCACATATTTTATAAACACTATTTTTTTGGCATTTCATTTCAGAACATCACATATCATATGCATTTTATTAGTCAAAAATGCCTAATATAAAATTGTACTCTAAAAAGTTTGTGACAACAGTAGTGGAATATATAAAAAGATGCTTTCCAGGGGAATGGGAAAAAATGAGAATCAAGATGTGTCATGCACTGGTACAAACCCTCAATGTGGAATGTGATCATAATGTATATATAAAATGTACCAATAAAATTAATTTTTTTAAAATGTTTCAACTTTGTCAGTGAATTTTGCTTTGTGTATATTATATTTAAATCAATGAAACTGAAATATATACATATGATAGTTTCACAAGGTAAGGGCTTTCCAAAAGGAAAAGTTTCATGCAATACTCTTATGTTTCTCTAAATCATTTTTTGAAAGTTAAACTATTTTCATTTATTGCTATGAGTTAGCAATGCCATACCCAAATAATTTATTAATAACTTTGGAAACCTAAAGTTGTACTTTCATTTTTCAAAGAAATACAAATATTTATTTCAGAAGTGTGGTTTAAATTATATGTGCTTGTGATAAGTTTTCCTAGAATGAACAATATTTTACTGGATGTATCTTAATTAAAGACTCTTCAAACATGATTATTATATCTCAAAATTATATCTAGTTAAATATTATATCCATATTTTTACATTATGATGTTCATCGTATCTTTGAGATAAAATCATCATGACTTGCTATTTAGTAATTTCTAAGTGTGTTCAGTGATTTTTAGTAGGTTTATACTGCTTTGGAACCATTATATCTATCTACTTTCAGAGCATTTTCATCACCCAAATGTAAAGCAAAACTGCTTTAAAAAAAAAAACAAGTGTATACCAGCGATCCATCTGTTCTTTGTTGTTATTGTTTTGTTTTGTGTTGTTTTGTCACTAGTGGGTTCAAACTCAGAACCTCATGCTTGCCAGGCAGACACGGCACCAATGAGCTATATCCCCAGTCCACTATAGAGATATATCTGGACAACTCACCAAAGGAAAATTTCATCTCTTCTATGTCCATTTGTACTTCCTTCTTCCCAAGCTTTTCACGATCTTTGGGATACCAATGCCCACAGTAATGTTCTGTGCACATCACAGTGCTCAGCAGTCATCTATTGAACCCGTTTAACAATTACCTTCATAGTTCTCTCAATCTGAGGTCAATTAAAAGACTTTCCTCTTGCCGGGCGTGGTGGCTCACGCCTGTAATCCCAGCACTCGGGAGGCAGAGGCAGAAGGATTGTGATGTGAGTTGGAGGCTGAGCTCAGGGCCAGCCTGAACTACAAAGCGAGACCCTGTCTCAAAAAAAAAAAAAAAAAGACTTTCCTCTTTTATAATTTTTTAAAATGTGTATCGTATGACAGTACATTATAGTCCCAGCAAGCCAGGGGAATCACTTGATACCAGTATGGGACGAGCCTAGGCAACACTGTAAGACCCTCATCTGTTTTTTTTTTTAAAAAAAAAGTCAGATGTCTCAGAGAAGTATACACTTTATTAGCATTCTAGAGTATTGGCCTTATGAACAGACCATCTATGACAATTTAAAAATAAGCTCTTCCAGAACTCAAGAGAAAAACAGCTAGCAGAAGACCCATAACTGCTTTAGAAAAATATCTGAAATTCAGGACAGGGGAAGGGAGATTGGAAAATTTTCTTCCACCCATTGAAGATGGATTTTGAAAATGAAGAGAAACAAATGTTTAAAATCTCAATTTCACCACAATGAGTCAAAGAGTTTAATTACAATCTGAAAATGGGGGAAGAGGAAGCTGGGTGGGAGAGAAGGAGGGGGGGGGCAAGGCAAAGTTACAGCTTTCATCATTTGCAAAATAAACTCTGGCAGATCTGGTGCCTCAGGAAGCATCAGCTAAGGCTTGACACAGACATCTCATTTAATCCAGTGTTTTGCTCTTTCCATGATCCTAAGTTCATTCAAATTTTTAGGAACAGCCACAGATTTATAATCTATGGATGTTGTTACATGAACATTTTGCTTAATAAATACAGTAAAAATATGTTATTGGAATATAAAAAATATAAATTTGGAAAAAAATATAAATTTGGCCATATTTCCAAATGAGTCCAAAATATTGTTCTTAATCAGATTAAAATAGAACTAATTTATTAAGTCCTATTCTAAGTGAAAGAGTACACTGACAAAGACAGATAAACTCAAGAATAAAAGTACAGCCAATAAAATCAAGGCACATTGCAAAACAAATTGCAGACTTACATAAGTACTGAAATAGCTCAAGGAAATAAAGTTATGCAAACTAGAAGAATCAAACTTGGCTAGAGTTTGACCATTCAGTTCAAAAATGTTAGAACAGTGCTGTAATTGTAGATTCAAATCCAGAGCTTTAAAGCATTTTCTGGTCTTTATTGTTACGGATATTTTACTAGTAGGTCTATCACTTTTTACACTAATCATACTAACAGGGGAAATGTTTTATTTTTTAATTACTTGCCTTAACTGCTTTCTAACTGCTTTCCAAATTTTAAGCATCGTGACATTTCTAAAACTGCGATTTAATTTCATAAAATTTTTTATTTAAAATCTGATTCCTCTCAGTTCAAAGTTAATCATCAGTAAGTGTCAATCTCTAACTTTCTACTATTTAATTCAGATGAACACCGGCTTTGCATCAGTTTGAAGTTAAATACATTATGTCTTAAAAAATACAGACTTGTGAGATACAGGAGTCAGAATAGTTGGCTCTCAAAAAAAAAATCACTAATCTTACCTTCGTGGAATACAACCATAAAGATTTTAGTCAGCAGTCTTTGTCACCTGGCTCAAAATTTCCACTTGTCATCCCAACCTCTGCCCACTGCACATCAAGACTGCCTGCTCAACCTTGAATATGTCTGTACTTTTTCCTGTATACATATTTCTCGACACCAAAATGAAACTATTCTGTTACAGACATAAGAATAGAGCATTTAGATTTCAGTGTCTTAGTTTCCTTCAACATTATAAAAGTATTTAATAATTTTATTTAGTTGGAGGTTCTGAATTGATGCTTTTTTTTTTTCTTTTTTTGAAGACAAAATCTCACTCTGTAATTCAGACTGGCCTCCAACTCTCAACAGTTCTTTTGCCTAGACCTCCCAAATGCTGTAATTACAAATCTGGACCACCACATCCAGTTTGAATTGATGGGTTTCGAAACTATTTCTTTTATTCCTTTTCCTCATTCTATACAACGTTACAGTAAATCTTCTTACAGCTACATTTTTGTTTTGACCTCTGATTATTTCTATGAGACAACTCAGAAATGAAACTAAGTGGCCCGCTATAGTGGTGCAAATCTGTAATCCCTATTGTCTAGGAGGTAAAAAGAGGAGTAACTCATTGCAAAAACCTTGGGTCAAAATCCCAGTAAAATAGAGAGAGAGAGAGAGAGAGAACACAAAAACAGAGAAACTCAAGTACAGAAAACGTATACTTTTTAGTCTGTTGATACATTGTAGAGACACACCAATACTAAATTATTATGCATTAAATGTATCCTTAGGAGGAAAGATACAAAGTATTTCCCTGGAACTGGTGAGGCCCTGAATTCAATCTGCAGCACCCAAAACATCTGTGCTGAGCTAGTCCCTTTATGGCCACAATAATGTTATTTTTGCAAGTAAAAGAGAATGTTTTTGTAAGTAGCATTTCTTCAAATGTGAGTGATAATATATAAGGAATATATCTGATATTATGTATATATATTAGCTAAAAATTTCTACCAGGGCACATGTAGATCAAAAGCTTCTTGCCTAACCTTTAAATTTTAGCAGGCGTATATAAAAAAGTAGAAAGCCTGGCATGAAGTAACACTATTTGGCTATTTCTGTCTTGGAAACTATTTCCTATAACCTACAGTTGAGCAAGATAACACCAGTACTGCTTACTCTCCAACACTGAGGGTATACACAGAAGAGCTGACATAATGCCTTTGTTAATACAATCCATTGGCAATTTGCTGCTCATTGTTAGACTGTGTAAATCAGATCAACCACTTGGGATTTGTATGTTTTTTAAACTACTTTCTTAGACATCCCTTTTAAAATCTTAAGTGCATTTTAATACAAAGTTCTGTCATGGAGCCAAGAAATAATAAAAGAGGGAGAACGTCAACTCTAATGCTGTCAGATACTAAAATATTAATGACAAAGCATCATATTAAAGTGATATGTTATAAAACTAACATTAGATCTCATTAAGTTATAACTATTTCATCTTTTGTTACCTTGCCCAAAACAACCTAAATGACAGAGTAGCTTTCAGGCTCAAGCTTTTCTCTGGCTTGTCTGACTCATTCAGACACAGTGAGGGACAGCTCCAGAATGGTTATCTGGCATTTAATGAGTGTGTTTCTAAAGCCTATTAATGTACTTACAATGCCAGCATAGCTAGAGGGGAGATAACTAACCCAGCAAGATCCAAAGTCACTGACACCAGATTATAGCAGCATTAGGAAATGACAACAGGTTGTCTAGCAGCAGTTTTCCAGGTTGTACTCACATGAAAGAGCTAACAGTGACTTTCTCTACAGAGAATCAGAGGTTAAATCTACTTACGAAACAGTTTTCATTGAACTCTTAGTGAAGTAGCTCAACTAAAAATGTTAACTTTATTGGCAAACATTTGTGAACAGGAACCAGAATATGGAATTATTATTACAATCTCTACTTCTCAAAAATTCTTTACACCTTTGAATGGGTGCAGCAGAGAAACCTTCCTGTCCTTTAAGGTTCATGGCACTCAACTGTAGGCACTTCTAAGTCCATTTCATGACTAATTTGCAGGTCATCTGTAAAGGATGAAGAGTAACCTGGCATCTGGCCCTATCATTCTACCATAGTGACTCTCAGCATTCTGGGCAACTTCAAGTCGGTGACCACGGCCCTACTCATCAGGACCCTGCAGCTCCATTCCCATCTGTTATCCTGTCCTGGACTGGTCAGAATCCTTAACTGCTCCAGCCTGGAGATCCTGACCTCTGATAGCCTTTGTTTTCCCTAGCCCTATCCTCTCTGACACTTCAAATCCCTTTTCTCTGCCTAAATTATACTCAACAGGTTTTCTCAATTTTTATTACTTGCCCTGCAAAATTATGAGAAACTACTAACACATAAGTGTTCAAAATAATGTTAGTTCTTCTCTTCCAACTCACGGTTCTCCTTAGAGAAATTACATCAGCAAAATTGATCTTCATTAGAATTTTTCATTTACTTTTCCCCCTTCACTTTCCTCATAAATGTTCTTCATCTCCTCACAACTAATTTGCTAGAGTACTCTGTTGGTGTTACACGCTTAGCTAACATTCCTCAATCCAGCAGAATCTGACTTCCACCCTTACCACGCCAATACAACCCTAAAACCACCAGTTCAGTGACTAAACACTAAATCCAGTATACATTCTTCAGTGCCTATCAGAACACAGCCAGAACTAACCACTCCCTTCTTTAACTCTTACTGTTTTTTTAAAAACCCTACTCACTTCTCTTTTATGATCTATCCTACTCTTCTTTTCCTAGACCTCGTCACTCAGACTGAGGAATTTCTTCAAAGGTCTAGCTGAACATGACACTCTCCAGATTAAAACAATCAACTGGTTCTCAAGCTAACTCCTTTACAAGGTTTACGGAGGTGACTGTTTAATTTCCTCTACTACATTTCTCTCACCCCACTCCCTTTCTCCCCACAGTCCAGCCATCCTAAAACTCCACAGTTCCCTACAGTTTTTCTTTGACCTCCCTTGCCATTTTCACATTGTCTTTCCTCAGCTGAACATTTCCTTCCAAAACCAGAAACTCCACAATTACATCTTATACAACTCTGCTCCTTTAGAGGCCCTCCTGACCCCTGAGACTAGGTTAAAATTACAAACCCACTGTTACAGCAGTTGCCAGGGTAACTGCCTATTATTTGTCAGTTCCCTACTAGATTACAAACTCTTTAAAGTTCAAACTGTGCATGATTGTTTGTTGTTTTGTGGTAGTGGGGACTGAACCCAGGTCCTTACTCAGGCTAGGCAAGAACACTGCCACTGAGCTGTATCCTCAGCCCCAATGACTATATGCATCTTGTTTATCTTGGTGAGTCAATGCATAACTCTGCGCCTAATGTATACAGAAATTTAATAAATACTTCCCAAATTAATGAATAAAGTACATCTTTTTCTACATGTTTAGTACAAAGTCTACAATTCAAGGTTTTTACAGTGTGTTCATGCACAGGTGCAGTGCTGGGCGTGGCACATTCGGGGAAGGAATTTTACCACTGACCTATATCCCCAGCGTACAATCAGTACGTCTTGCTTGAATGATCTAAACAGTCTCCTCATAATAAATGATCTCCTAATGAATACAACAGTTTTCCTACCTTCAATCCACCCTCTACATTGTCACATCAATCAATCGAGCCAAACTGGATTCCATCTGTTTCTTTTTAAAAAGATATTAGACATTTCCCTGTGATTTACAGGAGCAAACCCAAATTTCTTCACAGAGAATATGAAGATGTGGACTTCTATCCTCTCTCATATCCTGCTACTTTCTCATACAGCCATTGTGCTTTGGGCTTAAGAAACCATACTTTTCCAAATTTGTCCTTGCAGCTATTTATATTCTTTCATCTGCTTTTAAAGTCTGCCTTTTGAACATTATACTGATATCTCAAAAATCTCTGGGCCCTGGAATAGACTAATCTTAAATTACAAATGCTGGAAGAAAGCATTAGCCTAACAAAAGGGGTGTCTACATTTAGATTGGTTTCCTAAGCAGAAGGAGAACCTATTTACATATGTAAGTTACTCTCAGTGCTGTGTCCCTGTGGGTATAAGATTTTCCTATACACTATGCCTGTACTGCAGTCTTCTACAAAAAAAAATGAAAAAGCCCTCATTTTGGAAGAAAGAATATTTCACAACATTGGTTTCATAAGAAACAGACTTCAACCTAAGATATTATCAAGAATTATCAAGATGCATCCAGGTAGTACTGCTTTTGGAGAGAACATGTAGGAGGAAGGCCTGTCATCTGACAGTATCTACCAGATTAACATTATGCAAGTATCAGAATTAACAAGCAGAAAGTAACAATTACTGCCACCAAAAGGTCTGTATCCCTAAGTGAACTCTACAGTGAAATAAGGTAGAATTGTGTTTTTAAATCCAACATGTGCACATTCCTCATGGGGAGCCAGTACTGATAAAGCGTGGATTTGCCATCATGAAAAGCAGTTAGTGTTCTACGTTAAGGTCAAGTAAATGCTGCCTTTGTTGTAGCTAAAGCAGAACCCATCACACCAATAAATGAGCCTGGGACAGCAGAGGGTAGGATTCTGACTACCATAGGGATACCTCCTCCCCCGTGATAATGAATTTTATTACATTAAGTCTCTTGTAATAATGAGAAATTCACATTGACTCCATCAAATCTACAGCATTCAGAATCTAACAGGATTTATACTGAATTAGTCAAGCTGCATATGCCAAAACTTCCAGGTTGAAGGATTCTTTCTGTGAATAAGAACATAAAACGATGTTTGACACACAGCAGATCTGCTTTGGAATTCAAGCTCTACCATTTTGCATTTGAGTAATTTGCTTAATATCTCCAAGTAAAATTTCTAATATAAAATAAGAGTAGTAAAGTATGAGCTAAAAGTAGTTTATAAGAGGTTAGGTAGCTCTCTTGAAGACACTTGGGTGGGCAAAGACTTTATGAACAAAACCCCAGTTACATAGGAAATATGACAAAGAATCAACAACTGGGATCTCATCTTATTAAAAAGCATTTGCAGGGCTGGGGATTTAGCTCAGTGGTTCCCGCACCTGTCTTGCAAGCATAAGGGCCTGGGTTTGATCCCCCGATAACCACATACAATACTGGGCGTGGAGACTCATGCCCAGCAGCAATCACTACCACTTACCACACTGTCAGGCACGGTGGCTCACGCCTGTAATCCCAGCACTCGGGAGGCAGAGGCAGGAGGATTGTTGTGATGTGAGTTTGAGGCTGAGCTCAGGGCCAGCCTGAACTACAAAGCAAGACCCTGTCTCAAAAAAAAAAAAAGAAAGGAAAAAAAAAAAAAAAGCCTTTGCACAGCAAAAAAACCAAACCAAAACAAAACAAAACTACCAACAGAGTGAAGAGACAACCCATACTATGGGAAAAAATTTTCACCAGCTGTTCCTCAGATGGAGGACTAATGTCTAGAATATATGAAGAACTCAATAGATTCAGAACTCCTACATTTAAAGACCCAATCCAAAAATGTGCATCTAAGTGAATACTGTTCTCAGATGAAGAAGTACAAACAGCAAATAAATATATGAAAAAATGTACAATATTACTAACCATCTGTGAGACACAAATTAAAACAGCACTGAGATTCCATCTCACTCCAGAAATAGCTGTTAGCAAATTAAAAATTAAGATATAACTTGTACAGATACAAATTCTCAATGATCAATATGATCATAATGTATACTTAAAATGTACCAATAAACTCATTTAAGAACAAAAAGAAATCAACTAATAATGAATGCTGGCAGAGTTGTTAGGATAAAAGGATATGCTTCTCCACTGATGGGAATGTAGACTGGTGCTACCACTGTCGAAATCAGTATGGAGATTCCTCAAAAAACCAGGACTACAGGTTTTATTTGACCCAGCTATTTCCCTTCTGAGTATCTTCCTGAAAGAATAAAAAGCATCCTACCACAGCAATATATGCACATTTATATTCACAGAGGCAGTTTGTAGTAGCTAAATCTTTAAAACCATCTAAATACCTATCATCTGAGGAATGGATAAAAAAGATGTGGGATTTTTTTTTTAAATACAATGGAGTACTTCTCTACCATAAAAATAGTCTTGAGACATTTATAGCTAAATGGATGGACCTTGAGGCCATACTCTTAAGTGAAATAAATTGGATACATGTGTAAACACCACATTGTTTCTCTGGTGTGAGAAACTCCAAGTATAAATTAGGGTCAAAATATATAACCCATAGGGTGAAATAGGAAGAAAATATATGTTCAAATGGGTAGGGGAACTAAGGAGGAGGGCAGAGGAGATAAGTGAAGAAAAAGGAAAAGTAGGAAAAAAATGAGAAGAGGAAGGGAAGGGAGGAGAATGGGAGAATATAAAAATCAAGATATATGATGTACAGGTACAAATCCCCTATGACCAATGTGATAATTATGCATATCTAAAATGTACTAATAAACTTAATTAATTTAAAAATGTAGCTCATAGGACTATTCTCACAATTAAATTAAATAATATATCAGTATAATGCAAGGTACACAATAAACAATTATTTCAACTTTGCTACTATAGCTATTCTATTTGCTTTAGGTCAGTATCAAATTCTAGAGAAAAACAGATACAATTCAAGATGATAACTTAAAATCAGACAAACATTGTTAGTCCATGGTTGGTCACATTTCAGATGTAAGGCATTGGTAAAAAGTACACTGTAACAGGAAAAGTTCAAAGAGACAGATGTATGTGCTACTGTCTTGAGAATGTACAACAGAAGTACTAAGACTTCAAGAAAAGGAGTCCTTCTTTGTCATAAAGAAGAATAAACTTCAGTCATTTGTCAGAAAATGGATGCACCTTGAGACCATAATGTTAAGTGAAATAACCTAGGCGTACAAGCTTAAATATAGTATAGCTTCTCATGAGAAACTCAAAATATAAATAAAAAGTGAAATAAAAAATATACACTACAGTAATAGTACTAAGTGGACAGAGCTTTACAAATGGGAAGGAGATCGGGAAATGGGTGTGTGTGAAAAGAATTGAGATATATTATGTAGATGTACCAACTTCTACAAGGGATATAATCATTATGTACTGCATAATGATTGCCAAATAAAAACCAGAAAAAAAGAGAGTGGACTAAAATATTTACTAAGTAGCAGAATGCCACCATAAAAATTATGTATTAAAAATCTTCTGGGGGGGGGGGCCCGGGGAGTTAGCTCAGTGGTTCCGGCGCCTGTCTTGCAAGTGCAAGGACCTGGGTTCGATCCTCAGTATCTACATACCATACTGGGCGTGGAGACTCACACCCAGCAGCAACCAGTACCACATACCATAGTGCCAGGCGTGGTGGCTCACGCCTGTAATCCCAGCACTCGGGAGGCAGAGGCAGGAGGATTGCTGTGATGTGAGTTTGAGGCTGAGCTCTGGGCCAGCCTGAACTACAAAGCGAGACCCTGTCTCAAAAACAGACAAACAAACAAACAAACAACAAAAAAATCTTCTCTTCTGGGCCGGGGAGTTAGCTCAGTGGTTCCGGCGCCTGTCTTGCAAGCGCAAGGGCCCGGGTTCGATTCCCCGGTAACCACATAACAATACTGGGTGTGGAGACCCACACCCAGCAGCAACCAGTACCACATACCACAGTGCCGGGCGTGGTGGCTCACGCCTGTAATCCCAGCACTCGGGAGGCAGAGGCTGGAGGATTGTGATGTGAGTTTGAGGCTGAGCTCAGGGCCAGGCTGAACCACAAAGTGAGACCCTGTCTCAAAAAACCTAAAAAAAAAAAAAAAAAAAAAAAAAAAAATCTTCTCTTCTGAGTTATGTCTTGAAAATCTTCTACAAAATTAATAGAACGCAACTTTAAATATAATTTATCTGAATGAAGACTGGACTTAACCTTAATTAAACTAGCTAGTTAGCCAGCTTGCTTGCTTGCCTGCTTTCCTTATTTCCTTATTTCTTTCTTGCTTATAGCACTGAAGATCTACTCTGTGCTAGGCAGGCACTCTACCACTAAACTACATCCAAAGGTCTTTTTAAATTTCAAGACAAGATCTTATTAAACTGCCTAGG
Source organism: Petromus typicus (assembly GCA_004026965.1). Classification (NCBI taxonomy): domain Eukaryota; kingdom Metazoa; phylum Chordata; class Mammalia; order Rodentia; family Petromuridae; genus Petromus; species Petromus typicus. Next base: position 13,985 of record PVIR01018182.1, read on the forward strand.
CTGGCCTCAAACTTGAGACCTTCACTTCTAAGAAGTAGCTTCAATTACAGAAGGTACCTCCATGCCAGGCCTCAGTTTTGATCAGTAATATCAATGAATTTGCCGTTAGGAGCATATACTGATAAAAGTAACAAACAGGATTATGTACACTACTCCTTTACTCAGGTAAATGTATTCAGTTAAGGAATTCTGACAAGTAATACAGAGAGAAACACAACATGGAGACACTATTAACTTAAATGTAACCCAGTCTATTCTTAAAGGAAACACCACAGAATCATGGGAATATATCTACCTGTCAAATAACTTTATTCCAAAAATTTTGGTTCTCTTCTCCTCTCCTCTTTTCTCCTCACCCTACTGTGGCTGATCATGGACAAATTCCTACAGGCAACAGGCAAACAAGAAAGAAAATATGAAAAAAAGCTACAGGATGATAAAAAGGTCCCTAAATCAAAGCTTTCTAATTAGAACTGTCATGGGACCTGAGTACCAAAATTTGAGTAATAGTCTAATTATCACTATTTAATTGGTAATGAAAATTTAAGAGCATCCCAATCTCATTCAGCTAGTTAACAGTAAAGCTAGGCGAGATTAGAACTCAAAACCTTTATCTCCTAATACTTTACCCACAAAATCTTAGACATAAGTTTTAAAAACACCGTATCAATGACTTCTTTTCCATATTTTACTGTATAATGTTGAGAAAATGAAAAGTGTGAAAAAGTCATTTAGCTATGGAAACAAAAATACCTACAGCTAACATTTATTGAAAAAATATCATGAACCAAGCACTCCATTAAGCACTGAGATGCATTATCTTTAGTCCTACAGGTAGGTACTAGGACTAGCATCCTTTCACAGAGAAACTGTTAGGGCCATGTCTATAGATTCCCATCCTCAAACCACGCATTCATAGAGGGCTTTTCAGAGAGACTGGACCATGGACGTGATACTGGATTTGCCTACTGTTTGGTTTAGCACAACTCTGGGTGTGGAAGATGGAATTACTGAAGAAAAAGGACCCTTCCTCAAGATGGGAGGCACCTACCACTAGGTTTGTCACCTGGATAAAATAAAAAGGGAAAGAAGAAGAAGATCTTGCTTCTTCTTCCCTGCCATGCCATGGACATTTATCCTCTGCCATTCCACCCTGCCTTGGAACCAGCCAACTGTGGACTGAAACCTCTACAAAATGTGAACTAAACTACACTTTTGCTCTTTAAATTGTGGGTGTCGGGTACTTTGTCACAGCAATGAAAAAGTACTTAAGACAGAAACTGATCTCGTATAAGTTAAATAACTTACCCAAAGTCACAAAGTAAATGACGAATCTAGAATTTGAAACTTGTCTAATCCCAGAGCCTAGGCATAAATAGTAAAAGAACAGCAGTTTAAAAAAAAAAGTTCTTCTAGTTGGGGATATAGTTCAGTAGGTCTCTTAGAGCATATGTAAAGTCCTGTGATCAATCTCCTGTACGAGAGCAGGAAAAAAGGAAAATCACCATCTAATCAACATTCACAAAATATCCTTCTTTCACAGGGACTATATTGGGCCTGTGTTTTTAGAAGGTCCACTCTCACGAGAAGTTTCTGTATAGAATTAAGACCTCACTAATAATCGTGCCAAATCTAATGAATTGGTTAATATTTGCCTTTGATAAAACTATAATAAAGAAAAGAGTTATTGCTCTAATGTCAGGTGACTAGCCCTATTTTGATTTAAACAATGAAAACCAAAAGGATTTCTCTTACTAAAACAAAACCACACACACAACACACACACACACACACACACACACACACACACACACACACACACACCCCTACAGGCATTTTTTTCTTACTTTCCTGCACTCAACTTGCCTGCCTTTAATTGCTATATTCCTTTTCCAACAAATGCAATCACTGGTAGGAACTGCAATAAACAATACAATTTAGAATTTTTAAGGCCCTTCAAAAATTACGTCTGGCACTTAAGCCCTCATCATATGGACTTTTCTTTTTTTTTTAAGGTTTTTTTTTTGAGACAGGGTCTCGCTTTGGGGTTCAGGCTGGCCCTGAGCTCAGCCTCTAACTCACATCACAGCAATCCTCCTGCCTCTGCCTCCCGAGTGCTGGGATTACAGGCGTGAGCCACCACGCCCGGCACTGTGGTATATGGTGCTGACTGCTGCTGGGCGTGAGTCTCCATGCCCAGTGTTGTATGTGGTTACCGGGGAATCAAACCCAGGTCCTTGCACTTGCAAGACGGGCACCAGAACCACTGAGCTAAATCCCCGGACCATATAGACTTTTCTGTTCAACTCAGGGAGATGCCAATCCCACTTAGCAAACTTTTGAAAGTAGAAATTTTCAGAATGGCAGTCACACCACAGCCCAGCTGTGAAGCGTCCAGCTGCCACACATTAACTCACATGAACCAATGGTAGAGCCCCAAGGAGCTCTGACCAGGCTACATAATGAAGTGAATTTCAAAACTTAAATTTCCCTTTAAAAAAAGAAAGAAAGAAAGAAACAACTATCTGATTAAAAGCCTCAAACTTGTGCACAACCAGAGCTGATGAAAAATGACTACTGTCCTTGCCTTAAGGAAATGTATTTTATTTAAACGGGCTTAAAGATCATGACTTCCAATCTAACTAAAATCAGTGACAATGAAACAGCATGAAGTTACTATTTTTTCCATGAAGCACAGTATATACATTGTGAAATACCAGTTTCATAAAAGTACTGGAGCTATGGGCAATGAAAATGGGATGAGATTTCTCAAAACAGGAAGAAAGGGAAATATTTTAAAGTTAAGGAAAGCTCCTTAATTAAAAGAGAGTAACCTGAAATAAGTCTGAGATGAAAATGGGCATTTTCAAATGTTATTCATTTCCTATCTATAAAAGTGGCTTATTATACAGTCAATGGATTCTGAGAGGTCATCTCTTCCTTTCTGAAAAGAAGTCACAGTTAGATAAACATGCCTCTAAAAATCTTTCAATTAATACCTTCCACAACCTGTTTACATACTTAAGTCAACATTCTTTCATTTTGAACATCTCTTGACAAGCTCTCTTAAATATCTACATATTTGAAGAATGTCGTGTGTCTGTAAGTACAAAAGTGCTTTTTCCAAGTTGTTTCACCTATTTTTAGTTTTCCATTTTCTCAACTCTAACACAGTGATCTCAGTAATGAAAGAGAAATCTTCAAACTATAAGCCCTACCACATGACTGGCCCTAATTCCATTACATTAATATTAAAACCTTCTTGGGGTGGGCAGTTAGCTCAGTGGTTCCGGTGCCTGTCTTGCAAGCGCAAGGACCCGGTTCGATCTCTGATAACCACATACCATACTGGATGTGGAGATTCACGCCAAGTAGCAATCAATCAGTACCACACAGCACAGTGCCAGGCGTGGTGGCTCACTCCTGTAATCCCAGCCCTCGGGAGGCAGAGGCAGAAGGATTGCTGTGATGTGAGTTGGAGGCTGAGCTCAGGGCCAGCCTGAACCACAAAGTGAGACCCTGTCTCAAAAAACCTTAAAAAAAAAAAAAAAGAATTAAAAGCTTCTTCCAAATTATAATTTATGAATGGGAAAACTGGAAACTATGTGATTCAGAAATAAATCCTGAATAGCACAGAGCATCGTGGAGCCCTGCAAAGACTGAGCCTGAACACATCTTAACACCAGTTCATTGGATTAGTATTCTACAGGCTTAGCAGAGGTCACTGCACTAATTTTAAGTATGATCTTATGTCTGAATCCAGCCATGTCACTTCCTAGCTTTGGAGTTTAGGGTGAACCATTTTTTTAGTTTACTTATTTCTAAAATGCAATAGCATCTACTTCACAGAATGAGAGTAATAGAGAGTATTTGGTCTGGTAGCTATTAATTATAAATACTATTTTGCTGCTTTTGACAATACAAAAGTATCACAAATCCCAAGAATATGCAACTTATACAAGCAACAAGTCAAAATGACCCAAGGAAAGACAGAATGAGGCAGGTGATCCTTATATTAAACATTCCACTCAAGCTAGGGAACAAGAAAGCTGAGGTAGTAAAATAGCTACTACTGTAGTTACTGGGGAACGGATACCCTACTGCAGGGCTGCAGTGAAGCATTGAGAGAATGAGAACATGACACAGTAGAAGCAAAAGAAAGAGGACAGAAAGCAAAGGCAATAAATAAACAAACTGTACCTTAAGCCTTGCTCAAATTAAAATAATTAGCTCTATGCTTTCATTTAAAGTTAACTAACAATTTTTTTTAATGAGAACAAATGTATCAGAATTAGGAGCCTTTTCTTGTCTTGGTATTTGACACAATTAGGTTAGCATGTACAAAGATCACAAAATCTAAAAAGGAAAATCACCAAGACCACTGCAAGAACCTGAAATTAACTGAAATTCTTTCAGGGTATGTAGAGGAAAACACTCAATGTGGGATATAGCTTTATTCTAGGGGGAGATATCTGGTTAAAAGCAAAATTTGGGTAAACTCAAGAACAGACCAGGTTTGAGCCAGGAGGCACACAGGATCTCTCCTAAGTTCTCCACTCATAGCCTACTCAAGACAAAGGTTCTATGCTAGGAAAGACAGGGAATGAACAAGAAAGTTGTGAGAGAAGAACAGCGTTGAAACAATTTAAAATGCAAAACATGGGGGGAAGTGCTGGTTTTGCAAATGTGGCCTTGATCTCAAGCTATCTTAACACCTCCCGCCCAGGGACAGACAACAAAATACATAGATCAGGAGGTTGTTCCATTTTTTTTCCCAGAATGAAAACAGCAACCTTCACAGAATAGGCCATGTCCCAGATTAATCTTGTTATGGAATATCAAACATTATCATAAAGGAAAATGAACTGGTTTTCAAGTGTGCTGGCAGAACCACTAACAACAAAGCACTGAGGATTCAGTTTAATCAGCAGCTTTCTACTCAAAGTAAAAGGATCAAAACAGTTTTCTGATTAACTAAATACCTGAGATACACTTAAAATTTAGTTAAGGCAACTGGCTTTCTCCAGCAAAAGCACTCTCTGAAGGCATGCAGGCCATATGCCAAAGCACAAGTTTTTGTATGAAGAACTAAAGTCCACTATGTCTCATTAGCAGCCTCCACCAGAGGCTGACAATCATGTTATGGTATAGCAGACTAATTTTTAAAGTTAATTAATGTTTTCTCTACAAATGTGACAGTAGGTAAATTCCAAGAATTTAGAAAGTCCACTCTCCTGTCAAGCTTTTTGATTTTCCTCACTGAAAAACAAACAAAAATAACAACAATAAAATCACTGTTTTCCTTGGATACTTTAATAATTAAGACCTTACTTGGAAAATGCAAAAGAAAGATGTTTAGCAAAGAGGAAGTTCAGCTTTGAAAGTTGGGAGAATGTGAAAGTGTAGCTCAGTGATAGTGCATCGGCTTATTAATATGTTTATATGCCAGCACTGCAGACATTTCATTCAATAAAATCTAACATGGAAGAGAAACTAACAAGTCTCATTTTGAAGAATAACCCTGCAATGCCATAAAAGGTCAATTTATTCCAAAAACCAGAACTTTAAGCAAGCCTGAACAAATGCCAAAGGAAAATAAGGCCTTTAAGACTTACTCTAAATCAAACTTACATATATACTATGCACTTTTCCCCTGATTACTCCCCACAAAAGCCACAAAAGATGGGAATATCTGCATTTTATAACTGAGGAACCGAAGCTCCAAAAGATTAAGTAACTTGCTCTACATCAAGTTAGAATCCGAGTTAAGACTGACTCCAAAGTCCATTTGTGTGAAAACAAAGCAAGAGTTGAAGGGCGAAATTCCTATGCTACCAAAAATATTTTTTAAAAAATCAACTCAGATTCTCTGTGGAGAGAAATTAAACCCTGATTTCAGTTAAGCACACACATACCTTTGATTAAAGCCTTTTCTGTAGTAAATGACACTACAGTTTCTCTTTAAAAAAAAAAAAAAAAAGTCCAGTCGGGCCAGGGACACCACACCTGTCCTACAAGCACAAGGTCATGAGTTAAATCTCCGGTACTGATGGGGAAAAAAAACCCCACAAAGCCAACCCTAATCTTGTACTTCAGAACTGCTTCAAAAATCTTATTGGAAAGACACTTAATTTTAGTTGAACAATGTTTAGTTATAACATTTAGCTCTAAAAATAAAAAATCAAAGCCAACAAAGAGCTACAGATTCTGAATCAAAAAATTAAATTGCAAATAGGCTTTCATTTGGTGAAATTACCTGCATGAAACATGTTATGCAAGCAACCTGGAGATAAATTATTCCAAAATTAGGCCACGTGAAGGTAAAGATTCTGGTTGCTATTTTTAAGAAACTATGATTCATAAAGTCAAAATATATTATTTTAAAAGTTACCACTGCATAAACATCATTTAAAAAAAAAATCACTATTGCCTTAAAGGCCATAAATTTCAGGACACTTTTTAGTATGTTTTAACAAATATACCTGATTTATATGCCTTACAAATCTTTGTGATTTCCTTTCTTAATAATTCATTTCCAACAAAATGAATAAATAATTCATTTCTTATGGGTGAGAGTGTAGCTCAGTGGTTGAGTACTTGGCAGATATGAGCAAGGCCCTGAGTTTGATCACCAACAAAAGGAAGAGGTAGAAGGAAGGAGGAAGGAGAAAGAGTCCAATTCTTTATTATTCTACTGAAATTTTTCTTTTTTAATGGACATTCATATCCAATTGGATGTTACATTATTGTGCTAAGATATTTTCTTCAGCTACTCGGGAGATTGAGGCAAGAGAATCCATCAAGCTCAGGAGTTTTGAGGGCAATTTAAATAACATAGTTAAACCCTAATGGGGAGAGCGATCAGAAATCAAACTCAGAACTTTGTTCTTACGAGGCAAGTGCCTGAACTACTGAGCTAAATCCCTGGCTCTTTTTCTTTCTTGTTTGAGGCAAGGTCTCACTCTGTAGTTCAAGCTGATCATGAATTCAGGGGGTAGCCCAGTCTGAACTCTAATTTGTGACAATCCTCCTGCATCAGCCTCCCAAGTTCTGGGATTACAGGTATGTGCTACTACACCTGGCTTTTCCTATTTCCAAATATAAATAAATAAAATCCCTTTATCTACTCTACTGATATGATACAGTCTTGTTACGGCTTTTAGGTCATCATTCACCAGCCACACAAAACTTTGCCTTCCTACAAAATCCATATGTTGAAGATGCTTGAGGAATATTACATTAAAATTAATATGGAAAGTGGTTTTTTTTTGTTTTTTTTTTTTTGAGACAGGGTCTCACTTTGTAGTTCAGGCTGGCCCTGAGCTCAGCCTCTAACTCACATCACAGCAATCCTCCTGCCTCTGCCTCCCAAGTGCTGGAATTATAGGCATGAGCCACCACGCCCGGCACTGCGGTATGTGGTACTGATTGCTGCTAGGGTGAGTCTCCACACCCAGTATTGTATGTGGTTACCAGGGATTGAAACTGGGTCCTTGCGCTTGCAAGACAGGTGCCGGAACCACTGAGCTAAATCCCCAGTCCTGGAAAGTTTTAAACAACATTAATATAATACCTCTTTCTAGCTGACCATCAAAAAACATGATTGTGGCCATACAAGGACAAAGACCACAATTGCATCAAGGAACGTGGCTTCTTTCTCAGACAAATTTGATCCCCCAAAGCCTCTCCCGAACAGGGTACCTCTCTTCCTTGTTCACTGTGGACGCTCTTTCATGGAGATGAAGGGGAATGGAAGGAAAGGCAGCAAAATAGGGCTCCACCACACTAAGAATCGGTCTTCCCTTTTCCTATGTTCCAATACCAGACATTCTCTCCACTAAAGTTTTGGGAATTCCTTTGAAAAAGGATGAGTTGGGGTGTGAACACACCTAACATCTCCAGTCCTATGGGAAAAGTGGTGACAAGAATCCTAGATGTGGGCCAAGGATTTAGCTCAGTGGTTCCAGCACCTGCCTCACAAGCGCAAGGTCCTGAATTCAATCCCGGGGAACCACATACAAAAATGCTGGGTGTGGTGACTCATGTCCACTAGCAGTTGGTACCACATACCACAGTACTGGGCATGGTGGCTCATGCCCATAATCCCTGCACTCAGGAAACAGAGGTAGGAGGATTGCTGTAAGTTCGAGGATGAGCTCAGGGCCAGCCTGAACTACAAAGAGAGACCCTGTCTCAAAAAAAAAGAATCCTAGATGTGGAATCAAGGACAAGAGGACTACATTGCTATGTTCTAGTGGATTTTGGGTGTGAAGAGTGCAAGGCCTGCTGAGAATACTGAAATATAACTTTCCTTTTTTTCTCTCTCTAAACCACTTTCTCCTCTGTCTCCAAGGACTGTAGCTATTACATCACCAAGACTGTCTAGCTTACTGTGGGGACTCTCTCTGCTGGCTCACTAGGTCAAACACCAACCATGTTCCCATTCCCTGTCCCTGAAAGACTGTCCTTTTTAATTTTTCCTGAAGTACTTGTTATTCATGTGGGAGAAACCCAAGGTAGACAACCCCACTTCACTGGTATAACATTATATAAGTTAATCCCTCCAAAATGATTATTACTTTATTTGAAACAAAAAAAATATAGCCAAGCAAGGTGGTAGGCACCTGTAAATCCCGGCAACTCTCAAGGGTAAGGCAAGAGAATCACTTTAGCTCACGAGTTTGGGACCAGCCTAGGCAACATGTCAAGGCCCTGTCTAAAAAAGAAAAGGAAAAAGAAAAGGGGTGGGGGGATATTCATAATTCACACTGAGAAATACTGTCAGAGAAGGAAGCTGAAATCTCCCCATTGCTCTTTTTGCTTTTCTTACCCCCTTCAAAGAGAAGCTACAAATACTCTGTACTAAGAATGGTGATGTGTTGCAAGTAGCTCAGTCAGGCTAACCACAGGGGGGTTAGAGGAAGTACTAAAAAGAACACAGGCAGAGGCTGTCTGAGCATGTGCACAGGAGTATGAGTGTACTGTGTTCACTGTCTTAATTGCCAAGGATGGCTTTGGATGAGTCATTGTTTTGTGCACGGAGAAAAAATTCTATCCATTGTTACGCATAATAGTGACCTATTCTCAGATGATTAGTTTCTATAGAAAGTAAACTGATAAAACTGTTTTTCTTCTCCCACCCAGAACAGAAATTCCAGTGAGATTTACAAAGTATTCTTAACCATTTTGTTTAGCACTAAGAAAAATTCCTCAGGAGGTACTGAGGATTCCCTCCCAAATAAAATTTTAATGTTATAGCTAAACAATTACCACTAAATAAAGTTTCTAGCTTGAGAATCTAGCTGTCAATACAATCCCAATCTGTTTATCATTCAAATTTTTTCTTAAAGACAGATATGGTGGCAAGAAGCTATATTCCAGTACTCAGAGAGATGGAGTCAAAAGGATCAAAAGTTCAAGGCCAGCCTGGCAACACCAGAGTGAGTCAGCAAAACCCTGTCTCAAAAAATAAAAAGACCTGTGGATGTAGCTCAGTGCAAAAGCCTTCAGTACTTTGAAAAAAATTTAAGACAAATATTTTGAAAGTTTTCCCCCTCATGTTTACAAGAGCCTGACGGCACCATGACATTGCATTCAGAACACAGAGGCTATCCTAAAGTCTACAGCCTCTGCAGAGGCCTAAAAAGGAGCTAGATTCTCCACACCACCATCGTACTTGTTCCTGTTCACTTTTCCAAAACTGTCTGTTTGGTCTTCACTTTGAAAGTCCTTCATACTTCAGCTTTCAAACTATGTTTTCATTGTCTTTTAATGTTAAAATGATTTGTTATTCCTAAAAACAGCACGGACTTTCTATTTTCACATCTTTGCTTATCTAGAATTCCTCCTTTTTCATTTTCTTCCCCAAAATAAAAAAAGAGTCCTCTTGCCAGCTCAATCCTAGCTCATCCTGGTAGCTTGTCTCCTCTAAGTGTCCCTGTCACCCCCAGGCAGCCTGCTTTGTCCACCCCACAACCTCTATCATTGTCCAGATCATTCGTAAGGGCATTTAGTACAGCAAAGCAGCAAATACTATCTTTTCACCAACTCATAATATTTCGTAATTAGAAAAAGCCTTAGAATATAACTAGAAATAGTAGACACACAACTCGTTCATCACCAAGGACAGTTTTTAATATTTAATACCTTCCGCTACTCCAGCTTCTTTCTTTAGCCTCTGTGTTGAAGTTTGGAAGCCATGTTTTATAAAACTCTGTTTACTAGTAGTCATATTTTATTATAGAAAATGTTCACTTTTTAAAAAAATGGTAAAGTATTTTTATCGCGGATCAAAGCTGTTCAACTCAGTTTGCAGAAAGGAAAGCATACACAACTGCAGTTAAAGGCAAAAATATTTGACATGCTGATTAACTTGTATAGTCTTATCATGCCTAAAAAATCTGTAATTACTCTCGGCTTAATAAAAAGAATAGCTTCCACTGACCTACTTAGAGCATTAATTTGATAAACCAAAGTCAAGAACCACTCACTTTCGTTTCACTGGGATTTTTTGTTTTGGGGAGTTTTTTGATTCTGAGGGCCTTGGCCTTGTGCTTGTGAGGCAGGCACAGAGCCACGAAGCTAAATTCTCAGCCCTACAGCTGACTTTCCTTAGTTTGCATATAGGTTAAAACTCAGACCTAGAGAGAGAAAAGTTTCCCTGAGGTTGAAAAAGCAATGTCACCATGAGAGGTCTCCTCTGGAGTTGCTTGGGCCAGTTTTCTTCTCATCACTCAATGCTGATGCTAAGGGCCTACATACACAAATAGGATGCGGGATTCTTCTGGGCAGAGATCACATCTTACATTTCTTTGTATCTTTCTCTGACTCATCTATAATACTGGAGTTATAAAAAATATTTATTCATTAACAATATACAGCCAACAAAAATCTAGTTATCTAATAATTTCCACCCATAAGAAATCTAAATGTTGGCCAGGGATTTAGTTCAATGGTTGCAGCATCTACCTGGCAAGCACAAGCAAGGTCCCGAGTTTGATCCTCAGAAACCACAAACCATAATGCCGAGCATGGCAGCTCACGTCTATAATCCCAGCACTCGGGAAGCAGACGCAAGACGATTTCTGAGTTCGAGGCTAGCCTGGGTTACATAGGGAGTTCAGGGCTAGTCTGAACTACAAAGCAAGACCCTGTCTAAAAAAAGCCAATCTAAATGTAAAAGGCAAACCAATAAAACTTTTAGAGGATAATATTAAATGTGGTCTTCATAATTTTATTTTATAAACAAAGCACTGATTATATAGACAATATTAGCTTTCATTACACTGAAACTAATGTTTTTATCGAAAGACAGACACATTTAAAAGTCAAAAGGTAAGGCCAGCTACAGAGAAGAGAATGACAACTGTAAGACATACAACAAAAAAGGGAGAAGAGTACATATCAAAAGTATATAAGGAAGCATTTCCCTAGTTCACAAGGCCCTGGGTTAAATCCCCACTACTAAAAATAAAACAAATAAAATGTGTGTATGGGGGAGGTGTTTACATTTATTTGTATGTGTTATGTGTGTGTGCGCATATGTGCACACACACGTGCAGGCATCCAGGCAGAAGATTGGGTCACAAACAGTCAATAAACTGGAAAAAATGTTTCCATTACTTATCAGGAAATGCAAACTAAAACTACCTCAAAATGCTACTATAAATCAGCCATAGTGGCTGGATTATACCTATAATCCCAGCACTCAGGGAGGCTGATGCAGGAGGATCACCGTGCGTTCAAGGCCAGCTACACTACATAATGAGTGCAAGGCCTGCCTGAAATACATAGGGAGATTTTCAAAAAACACAAACCAAGCAAACAGAAAAGATGCTACTATAGTCTTACTACATAAGAATTTTCAAGTTTATATTTTAAAATTTACATCTGACAATAACAAGTGTTAGAAAATGAACAGTAAGAATGGTGCTATACTGCTGGTAAGCAAATAAACTGCTACAACTACTTGAGAAAAAAGTAGGGCAGTGTATAGTAAACTGAAGCTAAGGAAGTCACAGGATCTAGTAAAAATTCCATTTTGAGTATCTCACTGACAAAAACATGAGCTGATATATGTACTAGAATACATATGTAAGAACTTTGTGTTAATTAACTTCATTATGGTAATCATTTCATAATGTATATGTGTATCAAAACATTATATGGTACACTTTGAATGCACAGGAATTTTATTTATCAAATATACCTCAAAAGGGTGGAGGGAGGATATTCTTAGCAAATTCATAGAAGCTTCAAATTGAAAACAACTGCAAATATCCATGTAAAGTATAAAGGATAAATTGTAGATTACTACTGCAACAGAACAAAAGACAGCGCTGAAAAAGAATAAATTGTTACACATAACAATACAGACAAAAGCCAGACCAGGTGTGTGGCACACAACTATAATTCCAGCACTCAAGAAGTTAAGACAGGAGGACTACCTTGAATACACAGTGAAAAACAACACTAGACAGACAGACAGAATATAAAATCTAGTGTAAAGAACCAGACATAACAAAATATACATTACATAATTATATAAAACAAAAATGAGTCAAGCTGTATTATTTAAAGGTACATATTTAAAAGGTAAAACCATTTTTTTAGAAAATTAAAAAGTGAGTATCAAAAAGTATGTTGGTTGGAGGCAGAAACCGGGACGCTGGTTTCCAGGCTCAGAGGAATGCTTTATTTCTTGGCCTGTGTGCTGCATCAATGGATACTTGTTTTAGAACAACTCATTAAGCTATACGGTTTTGTTTTGTTACACACTTTTCAATGTGTCTATTTTCCTTCAAAATAAGAAGAGGCTTTTGTATGCACATGTGCTCAGCACCGAACCTGGGGCCTTGTGCATGTCAGGCAACCAATCTCCCAAGTTCAGGTAACCTCTGATTTTGTGCAACATGATCTTAGTTGAAAATAACCTGATTATGTTTCCCCTACAGTAAAGGAAGCAGTATCTATAAATCCTATTTCTGAGAAAGGCAGGGTAGATTTCAACATCAGCTACTTGGACTTAGGAAAATTATCTTCATCTCTCTAAAACTCAGTTTCTTTGTATGTTAAACTGTAAAAATATTTAATTGTTTAAAACTTACTATGAGGTTCAAATTGATGTTTTCAAAAGAACTTCATGAATAGCAAAGCACAAAGTACATATTATTAACAAACTATTACACAGCACTCCTGGATACAGGTAGATAAAATATATAAAGAAAAAAAACCCATATAACTTTTAAATATGAATACTTCCTATCCAGATTTTTTTTTAAATTATCTTTATTGGTACATTAAATATACACATCATGATTGCACTCCATAATGGGGATTTGTACCAGTATAAGACACAACTTAATTCTCATTTTTTCCCATAGCCCCACCCACCCTACCACCCCCCCATATATATAAAATTTGTTTCCTTACTTTTTTGTTACAATCTCAACATTGTCCCCTTTTCCAGATTGTTTTTTAATATGAGAAGAAGTGATATGCTCCTAAACTCTCACAGAATCTGAGGAGTTATAGGGAGAAAGAATAAAACCCCAGGTTAATGTGAACTCAGCAGTCACGTGGAGTGAACTCAATAGTCTATAGTGGAGAGCTAATGCAACGGTACTGTATTTTCTGTAATTCTGACAAAATGACAGCGTCAGAACAGAACTCCACTCTTCACAATGCTGTGACCTCCTCCCTAAACTGACTGTCTTTGATAGCAGGAACTACTCTCGATCATCTTCAGAAAGACGCTTTAAGTAGAACAAAAACAGAAGAGGAAGGAGAGAGTTCCCTGTGATTCTAATACACCACAATCTACCGCAAGCAGGCAAGTATTTTCTGAGGAAAGAAGAAACGCTACAGCCATAGCACACAATGAATACTTCTGGTGAGTAAAAATCTGAGTTATTCTAACATCTTAAAGGAAATGGGCAAATCAGGGAAGTTTTGAAGTGGACTGGATATCAGACATCAAGTACAAGTCCTAATTTTACAAATGAAGAAATACAAGGCCCCCAGAGTAGACCTGACCTAGTAAAGATGACAATGGTAGTCAGTTTTATGAATAATTGCTGAGAACTCAAAACAACATTCCACAATAAATCGTTTAGACACATTCACAATTAACAAACTCTTTGGAAACTTTAACAATTCCTCTCCACCCATACTTCAATTTAGAAGTCAATTCTTCAACAGATTGCAAAGCACAAGTTTCAACCCCCTCTTCTACCAAACTCAATTCTGATTTTGTTCATTTTGCTCAAAACCAATTGATAAAGTTTGCCTAAATTTATAAAGACCAAGAGCAAGTACTGCAGTAGGAAAATTTACTAAATGTAACGTGGCATGGTGGCACATGTCTGTAATTCAAGCACTTGGAAGGCTGAGGCAGGAGGATCACTGCAAGTTAAAGGCCACTTATGGACTACACAGCAAAACCTCGTCTCAAAAAAAAGGCTTTCTAAATAATGATTTATACCTGAAATGACATTTTCCAAGCTCAGAACAAATCTAAGGCTTTAGTCACTGAGGTTCAAAATGGAGATTATATCAAAAGACTGGATATTTTGAAGGTCACTGACAAGGAAGAAGTATGAATCAAATTTAATGGGAAAATTATAGGTAATTGCCTATTCATTTACTTTTAAGGAAGAGAAACTTGTAAAATAACCAAAGTAAATTTTGCTAATTGATACTTGGCTTTGGAATAATCCAAACAGTAAGTAATTATGAATAAAAAGCATTAAGAATAGGCAGGCACGGGGGCTGAGGAGTTAGCTCAGTGGTTCTGGCGCCTGTCTTACAGGCGCAAGGGCCCGGGTTCAATTCCCCGGTAACCACATACAATACTGGGTGTGGAGACTCACCCCAGCAGCAACCAGTACCACATACCACAGTGCCGGGAGTGGTGGCTCACGCCTGTACTCCCAGCACTTGGGAGGCAGAGGCAGGAGGATTACTGTGATGTGAATTTGAGGCTGAGCTCGGGGCCAGCCTGAACCACAAAGTGAGACCCTGTCTCAAAAAACCTAAAAAAAGAATAGGCAGGCACAGTTGTGCATATCTGTAATTCTAATACTCTAGGAGGCTGGCGCAGGAGAATTGAATGCTTCAATCCAAGCTGAGCAACTTAGTGAATTACCACCTTCAAAAAAAAAAAAAGCATTAAGGATTGCACAGTAACAGTAACACTCAGATGCTACATAACCACTAAGACTGAACAAACAAAACGTGTTCAGAACTAATTCCTAGAACAGTATTTTAAAGGATGTGTCCATCCCTTTAAAAAATCTTTTCAGATAATAAAAGGAAATCTGCTGTTTTGAATGGAAGTGCTATTGAGCCAATTAAACAGAAGCCTCATTCATAGTATCCACACAATTTCCAAAGCAGTGAAACTGCAGATCAGTGGCCTTATATAAGACACACTGATATAAATTCCATTTCCCTTGACAAGAGATGAGGGCTAGATGAAGAAGCCTACACGATTTGCTACCACATTTCCATTCTTGTGTATTCATTAGTTTTTTATCATTTTGATGTGACTCTGCTCTCCGAAGATATATATTACCCAGTACTAGACACATACTATTTATTAAACCATTATCCTGAAACTAAACTACTAGGAAAATTTTAAGCTTAGCCCAGTAGAGGGTTAGCTGTTGTTTTTGCATTCCTTAATTAGAAATAAAAATAACTCTTATAAATGTACATGGACAATAATATGTTCAAATTAGGGGAAAAAAAACCTCGAGAAATAATTAACAAGAAACATCAGAGTCACAACACAAAATCATTTTATGCCTTATTAAAAGAGGAAATAAAACAACTTGCTGAACTAGTGAGTCATTAGGGGCTACACCATTTCTACTTCAAAGGAAACAGAGGTTCAAAGCTGTACCTTCCCCAAGAAAAACCCCCACCTTAATCACATCAATTAATAGTAGCTAAAAAGAAAAACAAAAAACAAGTACAAGAAGAAACAACAACCTCCCAAACCAAAGTTTTGACTAGTAAACCAGAGAAAACTATATAATCATTTGTTCAGAAAACATAAGTGTTAACAGTCAAATGAGCCAGCTCCCACAAATATGGTTCGCCAGTGATAATCTGGGCAGTTTCTACAACAGAAGAGAAAGCCTGTAAAATATGTAGTCTTCTGCACTGTCCAAAGGAAAAAAGGAATTACAAGTCAGACAGGGAAGCAGGGTGCTTATCAAGTCAGCACAAATTAGCTCAATTACCTTAGTCACAGCAAAAGCACAGAACCCCACAGTGCACACACAGAATCTTCCAAACATTAACCAAAGTCCACATGTGGCTATAAATCAGTGATTTGCAAATAAACAGATGTACCTTGGAGATATAAAAAGTGAGAACCAAGCCTGAGATAGGAGGATTCTGAATTCAAGGCCAGTCTGGGCAAATCAGCAAGACCCTGCCTCAAAATAAAAATTGTAGAAGGCCTAACACTGGGTCCCAGTAGTAGAGCACTTGCTTAACAATCCAGAAGGCCTGGTTCAAACCCAGTACTCCAAAAAGGAAGGATATTTCTCTCTGCCTTGTATTTGATAAATAGATTGTTTAAATAAAAACCTACTTGTTCCCACTATTTATCACTTCATTAAGAAACCTATTGTCAACTCCACAAGTAAGGCATTATGTGTTGTGGTGTGTTGTGCTTGTTCACAGTGCGTGGGAGCCAAACCAGGGCCTGGTACACTCTAAATACACATTCCACTAACAAACTGTACTCAGGGATTATGTTTTAAAATTAAAATCTATACCAAAGGTAGCAGGGCTACATAGCTTACAAAGGTCTTTGTCAACCATTATCACAAATCCTACTAATTAATTAAAGAACCAGCTTTTGAAAACTCTGCTACTAACCACAGGCCTGCTAACAAAGAAAAACTGAGTTTCAAGTAAGTTTTACTTTGTTATTTATATTATCAGTTACTATATAAACAAAATTCTGGGTGTTTTACACTTGAGTATATAAAAACCTTATCACACAAATAAACATGTCGGGGACTGACTAAAAAGAGGCATAAAGTAACTATTTGGATAACAGAAATTTTCTCTGTCTTGGTTAAGGTGCTGCTTCTGATGATTCATCAAATCTAACTGTATAATCAAGATCTGTGCACGTCCTGGTATATAATTTTACCTTTTAAAAAATGCACACACAAACACAAGAGTCAAAGACAATTATTTAATAACCAGATCTTTGAGTTAGGACAAAGCTAGAGTAGAAAATGCCGTAACATACATAAATAGAAGTTGCCCTTCTTTCCTGTGGCACACATTTCTAACCTCCATGTAATAATTAATTCTTACAGAATTAAATACCCATGAAGCTTTCCCAGTCTCCAAAGAGTAGAAAGCAGAGGGTCCTGGGGCAGTGTGGACAGTGCAGGTGCCTGTGCGCCTGTCCACAGATCAACTAGCTGCTTCATATCTCAGCTAAAGCAAAAGATACTGTCTCTGTGTTCAAGGCATGGCAGATGGATGGCCCTGTTATCTATCACCTCTCAGACATATAGAGAGAAGAAACAAAATTTCACTGATCATCTCATGGCCCAAATAAGTCTCTCATATTCATCAGTGAGATGTTTATCAGACTGTAAAGGCTAAAAGAAGAAATGCAAATGGTACTTAGCTTTATAGCTATAAAATGTTATATAATGTTGGAAATTGCCACACATACACACAGAGGGAAAAATATATATATATTATATAAAAATATTAAAAATTATATATATAATATATAAAAATATATATTATATATATATAAATATATATATATGGATGTTTCAAGGGTTAGTAAAATCACCCTTACTCTGAAAGCAAAAAGAGCTCCTTGACAGACACTCCAGGTTTAACCACTGACAAGTTTAACCAAAAAAACACAAATGACATCAGAGATAACAAGTGTAGGCTAATGTACACCATGTTCACTTCTCAAAATAATTCTAGTGCAACTCCAACTCAGTTATTCTTACTACCAGTCATATAAACATAGCTATCCATGCTCATTTCTAATGCTTTATCTTTTTCCCCTAAAGACTACTACAAACAGTCACATTTATAAATAAGAAAAGGAATTATCTTGGAAGATAATTCTAAACTAATATAAGTCTGCGACATCTGTAAAACAGATAAGCCCATCTAGTAACATTACCAAATTTAAGGGTGTATATTTTACAAAATCTTAAACTAAAACCTGTCTTAGATATGAACTAATGAAGTAGTTTTCAAACTTGGGGCTGGGGTAGTACTAGGGTTGAACCCAGGGCTTTTGCACCTCCCCAGGCTTTTTCATCTTTTATTTTTGCGACAGGATCTAGTTAAGTCACTAAATGGCCTAGGCTGGGCTCAAACTTAATACTCTTCCTGCCTCAGTTTTCCAGACTGCTGGGATTCTCGTCATGTACCACCTACCATGCCTAGCTTCAAACATTTTTAAATAGCTATGGAATCCACATCATGCTTTTTAAACCAAAACAAAAGTTTACATTAGATGTCTCTCCATCTTTTTACCACACATAAAATCATCCATCATTAATAACAAATGCAGAAAACGATCCTCAAATAATCTGGAAATGTGTATACCACCTTACTCCAGTGTATTTACTGTTGTACCCAGACTGAACCACTTCGCTTATACTGTATTTTAGTCTTCATTCCACAAGAAACAAGCCCACTCTAGAAAATCCTAGGACTCTAGGTAAATGTAGTTTGAAAAGCAACGATCTAGTCCTGCCCCTCTTTTTTACAACTGACATCTATAAAAGGCAAAATGAGAAGTAATATGGTATAAGTGAAAAGGAAACTGCAATCCTGGTCACCGCCTTTGCCAGGTACACAACCTTAAGCAAATCTCTTAAATTCTTTGGACTTTAGTTTCCCCATCATAAAAGAGAAATAATCACACCTCTGCTCAATACATTTTCTATGAAAGTGCTTTGTAAACTATGGTGCATTATATAAATTAAGGTGTTATTTTTATTGTTAGATTACTTTTAACAAAAATGACATGGTCAAGAACACAGCCAGACCCAGAACTCAAGTTGCCTGACTGCCCTGTTCATTACTAAGTCACTGCTATCAACTTCTCAAACTTAGGTTTTGTAATAAACCCTCATATCAAGGAGAAAAAATGACACCAAGCATAAAACAAGACTAA
Organism: Petromus typicus; assembly: GCA_004026965.1. Taxonomy (NCBI): domain Eukaryota; kingdom Metazoa; phylum Chordata; class Mammalia; order Rodentia; family Petromuridae; genus Petromus; species Petromus typicus. Next base: position 33,177 of record PVIR01018182.1, read on the forward strand.
TATTACATGTAAGTGTAAGCACAAAGAATTTACAGTCATCTGTGCAAACCAAAAAGTAGAAGGAAATATTGATATAAAGGACAGACTTGCAACCCACCATAGTAAATGCGAGGGTCATTAAAGCACTAATGGAACAATTTTGTCCATTCTGAGCTACCTTGTGCTGTTAATGTTCTGAGGAGAAAAAAAAGCTACATGTTGCTGAATAATAACTTGAGAATATACACAATCCAATGGTGATTTTTTTTTTTTTTTTAGGTTTTTTGAGACAGGGTCTCGCTTTTGTGGTTCAGGCTGGCCCTGAACTCAGCCTCAAACTCACATCACAGCAATCCTCCTGCCTCTGCCTCCCGGGTGCTGGGATTACAGGCGTGAGCCACCACGCCCGGAACTGTGGTATGTGGTACTGGTTGCTGCTGAGTGTGGGTCTCCACACCCATTATTGTTATGTGGTTACCGGGGAATCGAACCCGGGCCCTTGCGCTTGCAAGACAGGCGCCGGAACCACTGAGCTAACTCCCCGGCCCCCAATGGTGATTTTAAAATGTGCTAAAACAAGACTTTGTTGAACGACCACATCAAATATAATTTTATAGTATAATCTAATTAAAATATGTATTAATATAATAATGGATGGGCACATCTCTGCCACAAGTGCTTCACAGTCAATAGTGAAAAGTTTGGGTACCAAAACTTTAGGACTCCAGTGTCTACCACCAGTTGTTCAGCTGCTGTTCTTTTAACCAATCTAAAATGTGGCACAGATGTTTCATTCATCAACAGGGAA